>OX421509.1:9513254-9553719 GCA_949126835.1 Anisus vortex
AAACTTTCCTAGAATGTTTTCAGTAAGTAAAATCTAATAATTATATTTCAGACGCATGGGGAAGAAGGGGGTTTGACTCTCAGCAAGGGATAGTCCAATCATTTTGTTAAATAAAAAGGCATTTTTAACCTATTTTTAACCCGATTACAATAGTTATTTTATATTACTTTCCTAAATGTTTTCAGTAAATAATAATTATATTTTTACAATTATTAAAGTTTTCCGTTCATTGTAGTTAATAAAATTTATTTTTGTAGCTATAGCCTATGGAATTTTTCCCCGGACAACGCCGAGAAATTGGGCTTGTCTCTTTATATAGTAGCTATTGACTACCTGGAGATAAGCTACCAATGTCCAATCACAAATCCTTTATTATAACTACCCCCTATCTTTATTTTGGCTTGTTTTAAATGGTTTAGCTAACCACACTAAGATTATCACAATTTTTTAAACAGATAGATAGATAAATAGATAGATAGATAGATAGATAGTTGACACAGTGCATCCAAACTTTTCAATGCACTCAAAAATATCTTTTTTTTTTTTTTCAATGTGTGGACCCAGCGGTCAAATGGCAAAGGAAAACATGGCAACAGGAAATACGACAACATCTATAAACAATGGCAATTAGTGAAGGCTGATGAAAGCTTCATTGTACGACACGTCTAATTATCTATTCTAATTTCTATGGCATTTCATTATTTCCACATCTAATTCTTTTGACAGCCTCTCGACGGTTCCATTCATTTCTGAGTTAGATAATCATAGATGGTGAGGTTTGGGGGGGGGGGGGGAGAAGGGGAGAGATTTAATTATTGAATACTTTAGCCAAAGGGATTATGTGTCACAGAGAGTCGATAAAATGCTCGGGTGCGCATCAGAGCGAGTTTTAACGCAGACGACCAGGCTTTACATGTTTTAAATTATCGAGTTATTGACACACATACACATAACACCCAGCAACAACTAGATCTAATATGTTTTGGTGGTTGGAATAATTCACTTTTTTTTTTCACTGTATGGATAAGTAAAGTACCCTTCGGACCAAACTGATCATAGGGCTGGTGAAGCAGCGTTCGCCAGTTTCTGTGGCCACGGCATACGAGGTGATGTGGGGACAGCACATCGCCCAGCCGTCTTTACTTACCCCAAATAGTGTTAGGTACCCATCAGAGCTGGGTAGACTCAGGGGCACCCTCAAGACCTGGTAAAAAATCCTAGCCTGCGCCAGGATTCGAACCCAGAACCCAGAACTTAAACTTCGTATATATCTATAAATAAAGAGAGAGAGAGAGAGAGAGAGAGACAGAGAGAGAGGGAAAGATAGAGGGGGGAAAGAGAGAGAGAAATTTACGTTTGTTTTAAATCCTTTTTAGCCTAGTGAATTATATACGTATTCTCGCTTGTTTGTTGCTCAATTGTTAAATGCGCTCTGAGCTTACATTATGTTTGGTGGCAGCGCTATACAAATAGAATTATTCTTATCATTTAAAAACAAAATCGATAGACAATGCTTCCAGTAAAGCTAGAATGTATTGTATGTGCAATGTATAAAATATTCCATAAAGATTAAAACTAACCTTTATGTGACTACTTGCACTTATTTTTTATGAGCCATAAAAGAATAACGCTATAGAAGCACTAACACTTCATCCATGTGCCAACTACTAACGATTTACCCGCAGAAAGCGCGGCCTATTCTCGGTGCTAGAATATGAATTGGGAATTATTTATAATAATTCCATCTAAACAGCAAGTACGAGATACTGTTTTTGTGTGTGTGTGGGTAAACAGTTCTAGTTTATTACACTACCCCGTTGGACCAAATTGATCATAGGGGTCGGGAAGGAAACAGCGTTCGCCATTTGTCTGTATCCACGGCATACTAGGTGATTGTGTGGCCAGCACAATGCACAGCCTCCTTTACTTTACCCCAACTAAGGTCATGTACCCATCAGAGCTGGTTAGATCCAGGGACGCCCTCCAGACCCGGGGGGTAAATCCTAGTCTTCACCAGGATTCAAACCCGGGACCTTCGGTACGCCAGACGAACGCGCTGCCGCTCGGCCACCGAGCCGCTCTGTGTTCTATATTTTGTATGATTCTTTTCTAAATGATCTATGTTCTGTAGATAAATATTCTGTTTGATCTATACTCTGTATTATGTAGGATCTATTTCTAATGTGTTCTATACTCTAGGATCTGTAAGAAAAAAATGGCGGTTATAATCAAAACTACCATGCACATGTAATACGAGCACTCGTCTAATCCTCGGATCAACCGAAATGTCCGGGACAATAAGTGAGGCCAGTAATGCTATACTTTTATTTGTGTCATGACTTCAAGATATTTGATTAGGAAAAGGTTTGGGAGGAAGGGGAGGGGCGGGGAAGAAAAAAGGGAGGGGGTGGAATGAACCACAAAGAACTATAATTTAAAAGTGTGTCATCACCACCGCCTCCCTCTGCCTTAATCCCTTCACTGACCCGATAGGGCCCTATGAAAATAACAGCACCCCCCCCCCCCCCAGTTTTTCTTGTACACAAAGAAGAAATGAAGAACAACGTGGGCTTCACAGGTAGAGAAATATTTACAGAGAGAATAAGAGAAAGAGACGAAGAAATAGGGAGAGAGAGACAAAGATAAAGCCCAAGAGAAGAAGAGAGAGAGATAGAGAAAGAGAAAAGAAGAAGAGAGAGACTCAGAGAAGGGAGAGAAACAGAGACAGACAAAAAGAGATCCTGAGCAAAGGAAAGAGAGAGGGAAGGAGAGACAAAGAGAGAGATAACAAAAAGAGGGGAGAGAGATACAGAGACGGATAGAGAGACAAAGAGATAGGGAGAGACAAAGAGAAAGCCCAAGAGAAGGAGAGAGGGAGTGAGAGACAAAGATAAAGAAAACAAAAAGAAGGTAGAGAGAGAAAAAGAGAGTCGAAAGTGAGACCTCCAAAGTTTTATTTCCAAAATTTTCCAAAAAAACATAAGGAAACATGGAGGTAATTATTATCATCACTGTAAGTATTCTTGTCCCAAGGTCTATAACTGATTTGTTACAAAAAATTAAACTGTAAAATCGAAACGTTTATGTACACTGTTAATCCGCAGATAATGTATTATAAACAAAAGTAAACTCTTTCACGGTTTGTTCTAATCTTACGGAAATTCACACTAACGTGCTTCTATATGTCTCAGAGACCTGGAGAGTCACAAACACTCTGAACAATGAGCTCCAATCCTTTGTCAACGGCTGCCTCTCTACAACATACTAAAGATTCGGGTGGACAGAAAAGGTCAAAGAACACCGACTTGTGGCGGCAAACACAGACCAGGATCCCCCCTTGAACAGCAAATCGCCATGCGAAAATGGCGGTGGGTAGCAAACACCCTACGACACACTTCCCGAACAGGACATCACCCAACAGGCTTTGCAGTGGAACCCCCAGGGAAAGAGACGGGTTGTTCGTCCTAAGATCACCTGGAGACGATCCTGCGAGGAGGATATGAAAAGCCGCAACCTTTCATGGGGTGAACTGAAAAAAAAAGGCTGCCCAGAAACCGAGTGCGCCGGAGAACTGTTGCGGCGGCATTTTGTTCCACGAGGACTCAAAGGAATTAATATAAAAAAAAAATAGTAAGCATTTCACGCTAACATAGCGAAGGTCCCGGGATTCTAAAATTGGTGAAGCATAGGATCATCGCTTCTCGGACTTTTGGCTAAGATCTAATTGTCGTACATTATCTTGATCTGAGAAATATAGGATCCGTTCCCCGCATCTCGATGATGACCTAGGTTGGGGGGCAAAACAAAAAGGCTGGCCACACAATCACCCTAGTAGAACTTTGTAACTATTGTTCATAGGCCCTAGAGATCAAATTGGTCAGACGGGGATACGTTTCACTATTTTTAGGGGTTGACTGCCACCTGGTGCTACACGATCGATTCGCGAATGCGATGGCTTCGTCTCGTGTGTCGATAATCCATAAATATCCATGGATATCCACACCTGTCCGTGATACACAGAAATTCTTATTACAACCATGTACAGCAGGGGCGTCATAAGTTTTTCTTCATTGGGCCGCATACGAAACTCTATACAATAATATACACTGTCTAAAATGTATTGACATATAATATATATTTAAAGTAGCTTTTGTGTGTGTCTAACCAATCAAAATTGTTTTTTATAGACACTTTACGTGACCTAATTATCCCATATATTACTTTTTTTGTGATCTCTTATAGACAGGTTTTTTCCCTAGCGTAGTGGTTAGCGTCTTCGCCTCCCATGAGGGCGAATTGGGTTCTATTTCCCACTATGACTCTATTTTTTTGTCATCTTTTTTAAAATAAATGTCCATTTATATTACTTTTTTTTAAATAAATGTCCATTTATATTACTTTTTTAAAATAAATGTCCATTTATATTACTTTTTAAAATAAATGTCCATTTATATGACTTTTTTAAAAATAAATGTCCATTTATATTACTTTTTTTAAATAAATGTCCATTTGTATTACTTTTTAAAAATAAATGTCCATTTATATAACTTTTTAAAATAAATGTCCATTTATATTACTTTTTTAAAATAAATGTCCATTTATATTACTTTTTTTAAAAATAAATGTCCATTTATATTACTTTTTTTTTTTAAATAAATGTCCATTTATATTGCTTTTTTTTAAATAAATGTCCATTTATATTACTTTTTTTTATATAAATGTCCATTTATACTGCTTTTTTTAAAAAATAAATGTCCATTTATATTACTTTTTTAAATAAATGTCCATTTATATTACTTTTTTTTTAAATAAATGTCCATTTATATTACTTTTTTAAATAAATGTCCATTATATTGCTTTTTTATATATATAAATGTCCATTTATATTACTTTTTTTTATATAAATGTCC
This sequence comes from Anisus vortex, assembly GCA_949126835.1. NCBI lineage: Eukaryota > Metazoa > Mollusca > Gastropoda > Planorbidae > Anisus > Anisus vortex. The sequence continues at coordinate 9,518,165 of OX421509.1, forward strand.
ATTTATATTGCTTTTTTTTAAAAATAAATGTCCATTTATATTACTTTTTAAAATAAATGTCCATTTATATTACTTTTTTTAAAAAATGTCCATTTATATTCCTTTTTGAAATAAATGTCCATTTATATTACTTTTTTTAAAAAATAAATGTCCATTTATATTACTTTTTAAAAATAAATGTCCATTTATATTACTTTTTTTAAAAATAAATGTCCATTTATATTACTTTTTTTTAAAGATTGTATGGATTTTAGGACTTAAGACTTTCTTAAAATGTTTTCAGTAAATAAAATCTAATAATTATATTTTTGACGCACGCGAAAGACGGGTGTTTGATTCTTACCCACATGGCACAGGGACATTTGTCCCTAACTTTTTGTTAAATAAAAAGAGATGCTTTTTTTTTTAACCCTATTGCAATATTTATTTTAAATTACTTTCTTAAATGTTTTCTGTAAATAAATAATAATTCTATTTTTAAGTTTTAATAGCTTTCTGTTCATTATAGTTTATAACATTTTTATCTGTAGCTTTAGTCATTTCAGACCTACCTAAGTGTATGCATTTTTCCCTCGAGCGACGCCGGGAAATTTAGCTTTTGGCTTAGTAAAAAGACTTGACTATTTTTTAACCCGATTATATTATTTCTTTCAAATTACTTTCCTAAATGTTTTCAATAAATAATAATTATATTTTTAAAATTGTTAGATCTAGCCTAGATTGTATCTTTCTGTTCATTATAGTTTCTGAAATGTTTATCTAGCTTATATCATAGGCCTATTTAACTGTTCTCCGGGCAACGCCGTGGAATTTAGCTTGTTATAAATACAATGAATCTAATTTGTATGCTAGAAATAACTGTCCTTTGAAAATCTATGGTATGGAGGGGGGGGTGGAGCAAACTAAAAGGCTTGGCGTATTGTGGCCGCGGTTCAGCCTTTTAAGCACCTTTGGTGTACGCTGTCCTACAAAAAAATTCGCAGCCGATGCAGATTCTAACTGCAGGCGGTGCCGTTTCTCGGTCGACCTTGCGGTTTTACTGCTCAAGGACGTGCCGTCCCTTTAAACATAAACTACCAACATTTAACTATATTGAAAGCAAGTCCAGGTACCTATTAAAGAATTAATTTGTAGGCTTTTGACAACCAGTCATTGTTTACTTTTTTTCCATTGGTTTCATTTTTATTCTCCTACAATGTGCATAATATTAAACTGGAGGGTGTCCCTGAGTCTACCCAACAGTTCAGGACATACGAAATGTCTACCTCCCCAGAACACCTAATCTCTCTAACACCCTGAATTCCAACTATGAGCAGCTACAAAACGTTTGCAATTTCTTCACCATAGACTCAGGCCGAAGTGCCCAGATGGCTGCTGGAACGGACAGATGATGATGAATTCTCCTAGCTATACCTGTGCTTTCACATTTTATGTTATTGATTTAACACACACAAAAAATCATACATCTTTTTTGCTTTCTTTAGAAACTACATTTTCTTTACATTTTCATCTTGGAGATTTCTGCTAAACTTCTTGGTTCAATACTTCTTAAGCAAATATTTTTTATCTCACGCCAACATAGAACATACCGCCATAGCAAAATGTCACCACTTCTAAATGCATTGATTCTTTACCACAATCTTATTTTCCATCGATCTATTGATCCGAATTGGATATAAATGATATCAACCCAGATCGCTGACATCGATCCGTCGTCTCCTCCCGTTCGTCTTAATCATTGCATCCCCCTCCACCCAACCCCCTCTCTCCCCAACTCAACCCCCCCCCTCCAATATCACCAACAGCTGGATCGAAGAGTTCATTTAAGTGCCCTCACCCGCCCTCGACGCCAAGCCCGATATATGATGCACGTCCATTGCTTTGTTTGATATTCCCCACTTGTTTGATGTTCCTATATTGTCCACATTATAAGGAAACATTTCAAGAGAAACTTTCATTTGTTTTTTTTTTTGTTTTTTTTACCCTTTGACTAGAAACTCTAGCAATGCTGCCAACTAAACCTTTTTTCTTCTTGAAAGTGAGGATTAAGAAGAAAGAAAATGGGCCAATATTTTTTGTTTTAACACCAGATTCTATTGTGCAGCATTTTGTATAGTTTCGATTACAAATAGTTTCTAAAGCTGTTAGTGAAGTGTTTCTTGAACTCCTTAGTGAGGTGTAGTCTACTCTGAAATGTATTAGTGAAGTGTTTCTTGAACTGTGTTAGTGAAATGTTTTTAGAACAGTTTATTGAGTTTTGTTATAAAACAGTTTATGCTTCGTGCTAGTCCTAAAACTGAAAAAGTAGAATTTGAAAAAACAAAAGGTTTCTGTTGAGCGTACACTGAGTGTTACAAGATATGGATAAATGGAGCAGTGGGCTGATAGGAAAGGGGATTCCAGGTCATGCAGGAGTCCCAGGGAATGAGATAGCGGACTCCCTAGCCAAGAGGGGGTCCTTGTTGGTACCGGATGTGGACGAATCGTGCTCGATGGAGACAGCAGTGCGACTGATCCGTCAATGGGAATTGGATCAGTGGTACAAGGGCTGGGACGAATCTGACAAGGGCAGGTGTGTTTGGCAGCATTTGAAGAGACCCCTTCCCCCCCCCCCTCCGATACATCCAGCGCCCGTAAGTCCTATGCGACACTGACCACGGGCTATAAATCACAAGGTGGTAGCAATGAACGTAGTACATATATCCTATAGGCCTAACTAATGAACAAATAGGCTCTTTGCGTCAAGGGTGGGGGGAGGGGCCCCAATCATTCGTTGCTCTGTGTGTTTTGGGGGGGTGGGGGTGAATGTGAGAAATTAGTGACAGACGGATGGACAGAGTTCAAGAGAGAGAGAGACAGAGATAATGAAAATGGGTGAGAGAGTGAGAGAAATAGAGATACCTTAATTTTTAAGAGAAAGTAGAATGGAAATGATAGAGGAAAGGAAGGAGATGGAGAGATAGCACGAGAATGCAAGACCTTAAGAGAGAGAGAGAGAGAGAGAGACAGACAGACAGAAAGAATATAGCGTAATAAAGAACCAAGGGACGGAGTGAGAGACAGAGAGAAAGAAATAATGAAATAGATACATCCCATGGAAGCACGGGGCAGATTCATACACGAACGGTAGACAGACAGATGGTCAAAGAGAAATTTGATACATGAATAAACACATTTACTGGAGTAGACAGAGAGAAAGACAGGGCAGACGTGTGCGTAGGTGGGTAGGTGGGTAGGTAGATGGGAAGTTAGGTAAGTGGATGGATAGTTGCACAGACTGACAAACTGATGGATAGATAAATAGATAGATAAATAGATAGATAAATAGATAGATCGATAGATAAATAGATAGATAAATAGATAGATAAATAGATAGATAAATAGATAGATAAATAGATAGATAAATAGATAGATAAATAGATAGATCGATAGATAAATAGATAGATAAATAGATAGATAAATAGATAGATAAATAGATAGATAAATAGATAGATAAATAGATAGATAAATAGATAGATAAATAGATAGATAAATAGATAGATAAATAGATAGATAAATAGATAGATAAATAGATAGATAAATAGATAGATAAATAGATAGATAAATAGATAGATAAATAGATAGATAAATAGATAGATAGATAGATAGATAAATAGATAGATAAATAGATAGATAAATAGATAGATAAATAGATAGATAAATAGATAGATAAATAGATAGATAAATAGATAGATAAATAGATAGATAAATAGATAGATAAATAGATAGATAAATAGATAGATAAATAGATAGATAAATAGATAGATAAATAGATAGATAAATAGATAGATAAATAGATAGATAAATAGATAGATAAATAGATAGATAAATAGATAGATAGATAGATAAATAGATAGATAGATAGATAAATAGATAGATAAATAGATAGATAAATAGATAGATAGATAGATAGATAGATAGATAAATAGATAGATAAATAGATAGATAAATAGATAGATAAATAGATAGATAAATAGATAGATAAATAGATAGATAAATAGATAGATAAATAGATAGATAAATAGATAGATAAATAGATAGATAAATAGATAGATAAAAAGATAGAGAGATAGATAGATAAATAGATAGATAAATAGATAGATAAATAGATAGATAAATAGATAGATAAATAGATAGATAAATAGATAGATAAATAGATAGATAGATAGATAGATAAATAGATAGATAAATAGATAGATAGATAGATAGATAGATAAATAGATAGATAAATAGATAGATAAATAGATAGATAAATAGATAGATAAATAGATAGATAAATAGATAGATAAATAGATAGATAAATAGATAGATAAATAGATAGATAAATAGATAGATAAATAGATAGATAAATAGATAGATAAATAGATAGATAGATAGATAGATAAATAGATAGATAGATAGATAGATAAATAGATAGATAAATAGATAGATAAATAGATAGATAAATAGATAGATAAATAGATAGATAAATAGATTGATGGGTGTGGGTGTGGTGACAGATATAAGTAAAGATGGTTGAAAGTGGGGCAATCCAGAAAAAAAGCGGTTTGTCGGTATATAAAAGTAAACTGCTTGTCGGTGAAGCAGCGTTCACCAGTTTCAGTGGCCTTGGTATACAAGTGGGATGTGTGGCCAGCACAGTACCAAGCCACATTTAATTTACCCCCAAAACTAATGTCTGAGCTGGGTAGACTCAGGGATACCCTCGATTCCCGGGAAAAAGAGATCCTAGGATTCGAACCCACGGCAAACCGTGCCCCATATGCACCGCCCTAACCGCGCCGCCCCGTGGAGCCGTTTCTATAGATCAGAACATTCATTAATATCACTGACCATTTTGCCCCCCCCCCCCCCATTGTAATTTTTTTTTTCTAACACGATTTCTAGTTGGCTATAGTAATTAGTGGGGGCTCAGCGGCAGCGCGTTCGACTGGCGTTCCGAAGGTTCGAATCCCGGTGAAGGCTAGGATTTTTTATTCCCGGGACTGGAGGGGTTTCCCCTGAGTCTACCCAGCTCTGACGGGTACCTGACATTAGTTGAGGTGAAGTGAAAGTCCGATAAGCATTGTGCTGGCCACACAATCCCCCTAGTATGCCGTGACCCACAGAAACTGGTGAACGCTGCCTCACCAACGCTATGATGAACTTGGTCCGAATGGATACTTTACTTTACTTACAGTAATTAGTATTTTGGTTTATGAAGTATCTTTTTTTGTTTCTTCCATCCAGATTCTTTCGTAGCGTAAATGTAAATGTAAAAATAAAAAATCAATTTCGGCTTACAGGTTTTCTCATTTTCTATACCATAAATCGAAGATTAGTGTGCCAGGTTTGGACCAAATTAATATGCCTGTGCTTGTTTCTGTGTGCGTTATACAATCGCTGATTATTTTTAAAAGCTGTTTAAAAAAAAAAAAGAAACCAAAGTTTGCTTGTTCGCGCCCTGCCCCCCCCCCCTCATGTGCCCCATATCGGACTTAAACCCAGCAGCAGTGCGCCAATCAACAATGCGCCAATTTTCCTTGCTCCTAGGAGACCAATTCGGGGGGCCACAGTCTAGTTTTGGCCAAATGTTTTGCGAACGAATTCTAATGCACACTGTTCACACCTCCTTAATTGTGGACACTAGCTGCATAAATAAAACAACCTTGGTGTGGCCGAATCTGGTCCTCGGGCCGTAGTTCATTAAAGGACCCTTGACCTTAATTTTGTTTTGTTTCTGTGTTGGTGTTTTGTTGTTGTTTTTTTTTTAAAATGTTATTGTTGCTTTCTTTGAATAGTTAAAACTAAATCTAATACTTTATATTTTGTTGGGAAAAAAAAAAGTCTTTATAAGATTGTTCCAGTTTTAGCACATATTTTGGCACAAAATTCGCGCAATGCTGCAATGCTCAGATAAACATAAGGACAAAATTACTTTTCTTATCCCTTATGCGAGAACAATTGCATAAAAGTACTCTGTCTTCCAGAGTGGCATCCGAGCATGGGATGGGTTGCCTGAACAAATCAGGAAAACCAGTAACGTAACGTCGTTTAAAACACTAATAGATAATATGCAGGACTAGACTCAGACCACGGATGAGCGTAGGACGCAATAATCTTCTTTATAGAAGGAGCGTCTGTAATGCATAAGATAGGATAATATTTACGTAAGGTGGCTATGAACAACCAAGACTTGCCAAGTTATTGCCAACTATGAACGCACCGGCGCATGAAAAAAACAAATCTCTTTTATCTCTCTCTCTCTCTTTCCTTCTCTCTCTCTCTCTCTCTCTCTCTCTCTCTCTCTCTCTTGCTATGTATATCATATACATGATATAAAACAGACGTGGCGCAAATTGCATTTTATGCAACTTGACATTTTAAAAAAAATTGTCTTTTTTTTTTTTTTTTTTTTTTTTTGGGGGGGGGGGGGGGGTTTACAATACAGAGGAAAATAACCGTGGGAATATGACCGACAACTTGTGGGAAAATGCCCTGCGCCAAATAACCACTACAGACACATTTATGTATATATATTTACCTATCCCCTATATATATATATGTATGTTCATATGTATGTAATACATAGAGAGATACATGCTACTAGGCATTGGCCTATATATCAGTGAACTGTACAAAAGATACTTACATAGAATTCATTTCCTCAGACCACAGCGAGACAAGGAACGTGGGTGCAACAAGTAAACGTGTGCAACAATAACCTTTGACCGACTGGAAGTCGGATTATGGTAGGTATGAGCAGGGTTGTGGGGACGGGGGAGGGGGAGGCGGGGGAGGGGGACGGGCAAGATCTGACGGGGTGAAATCGCCCCCGCAGCGGTGCGATACATCGATCACAGTAAATCATTGAGACATTCTCCATTATTGAGTAGACGACGCACCGCCTTCACCCCTTCCCACTCACCCAAACAAGATAAGGTCAAAATAAGAAGATGGCTTGGGGGCGGGAGACGGGGGGGGGGGGGTCCAGTTTTTGATGCTGTGGCCGGGGAGGGGGGGAACGGGATAAGTCAGGAATGCAAGCTGCCACGGCATAATGGTAACTATTCAATTTTCCACGATGTACCCTATGTAGAATGTAGACTACATTAAAATTAAAGGTAGTCAAATCCATACATAGAATGCTGAGCCCAAGATACATTGACATATTAAGACAATTACACATACATATAAATCTTTCTAGCACATACTATAGATCAATTCTTACACCATAAGTTATAAGTACATTAAGGTTTACGTTGTTTATTCCACATACCTCACATACACACATAAATTGTGAACTTTTCCCTCGGGTTTAACGGGGTCTCCACAGAACAATGAAGAAGAAGATAATAATGTAGGGCAGAGAATTCGATTAATATCTATCATCTGTTGGAAACTAATCAATGTGTACTTATTTTGATTGTAACAGTTACCAGGGGCGAAGCCAGAAATTTTTTTCCAGGGGGGGCTGAACTTTCGCGTGACAAAAATTTACCAAATACCAGGGGGGGCTGAACTTTCGCGTGACAAAGATTTACCACATTTTTAGCGAATTTAGTACATATTTTGTAAAAAATCAGTTACAGTGTACCAGTGATAAGAGATTATGACTACTGTTAGGTGGAGGTGGGTTAAGCGATCGACACACACGCACACACACAAACATACACACATTCACACACACACGCAACACTCCAACAAGTGTTTTCTCCGTTAAACTAAAGAGTGTTGGTTCCGATAAACTAACGATTGTTGGTTCCAATAAACTAACGATTGTTGGTTCCAATAAACTAACGATTGTTGGTTCCGATAAACTAACGATTGTTGGTTCCAATAAACTAACGATTGTTGGTTCCAATAAACTAACGATTGTTGGTTCCAATAAACTAACGATTGTTGGTTCCAATAAACTAACGATTGTTGGTTCCAATAAACTAACGAGTGTTGGTTCCGATAAACTAACGAGTGTTGGTTCCGATAAACTAACGATTGTTGGTTCCAATAAACTAACGATTGTTGGTTCCAATAAACTAACGATTGTTGGTTCCGATAAACTAACGAGAGTTGGTTCCGATAAACTAACGATTGTTGGTTCCGATAAACTAACGATTGTTGGTTCCGATAAACTAACGATTGTTGGTTCCGATAAACTAACGATTGTTGGTTCCGATAAACTAACGATTGTTGGTTCCGATAAACTAACGAGAGTTGGTTCCGATAAACTAACGATTGTTGGTTCCGATAAACTAACGATTGTTGGTTCCGATAAACTAACGATTGTTGGTTCCGATAAACTAACGAGAGTTGGTTCCGATAAACTAACGATTGTTGGTTCCGATAAACTAACGAGAGTTGGTTCCGATAAACTAACGATTGTTGGTTCCAATAAACTAACGATTGTTGGTTCCGATAAACTAACGAGAGTTGGTTCCGATAAACTAACGATTGTTGGTTCCGATAAACTAACGATTGTTGGTTCCGATAAACTAACGATTGTTGGTTCCGATAAACTAACGATTGTTGGTTCCGATAAACTAACGATTGTTGGTTCCGATAAACTAACGAGAGTTGGTTCCGATAAACTAACGATTGTTGGTTCCGATAAACTAACGATTGTTGGTTCCGATAAACTAACGATTGTTGGTTCCGATAAACTAACGAGAGTTGGTTCCGATAAACTAACGATTGTTGGTTCCGATAAACTAACGAGAGTTGGTTCCGATAAACTAACGATTGTTGGTTCCGATAAACTAACGAGAGTTGGTTCCGATAAACTAACGATTGTTGGTTCCGATAAACTAACGAGAGTTGGTTCCGATAAACTAACGATTGTTGGTTCCGATAAACTAACGATTGTTATTCCGATAAACTAACAAGTGATGGTTCCGATAAACTATCAAGTGTTGGTTCTGATAATGTTTGCAAGGTTCGGACACCCAGGTGCACTTGTGTGAGATGGGGTACCGACGAATAGGGCGGGCATAGGTGTGATGTCGGGGGGCTAGAGTCGAGTTGATCAATTGTTCGTCAGTTCTCCACTGCACCCCTGTCTGTAGCGGCTGGGGCTACGAGTGTATGGGGTGGGGGTGGGGGTGGGGGACCCCTGGCTGAATCTTTCTTTCAATTTCTCTTATCGGGGTTTTGTCCCTAACCACTGCGGCCTCCACGATACCAGACTTATCTATATATTTAAAAGTAGGCTGTCTGTGCCAAAGCCAGATAGTGTCTCCCTTCTTACCCCGTTATTACATATAACGTGGGCTCACTAAGCAAAAAGCAAACGCCTTGTTACATATTAGAGGCTCACAGTGCCCTCACATGGGGGAGGGCAGAGGGGGGCATATGCCCGGGGGCGGCACTTCTAGGGGGGGGGCGGCACATTTAGCCTAAGTTCATTCCAGAAATTTTAGGAGAGTTGAAGGGGAAATAAAATTTGAAACATAAATTGTAAACAAAAGGAATAATGAATAAATATAGGTTAGAAGAAGTTGACTTCTTATTTAATTACAGTCATACTGTTTAATATAAGTGTTTCACTTTTTAATAGGCTCACAAAAGTTTTATAAAAGATTGGCTCATCTAGAATATTCATTAAAAAAGAATTGCATTTTAAAATGTCTTTAATCATAATAATTAACTAAGCGCAGGCACTAAAGTTCTAGATAATGGCGCAGGTAGGAATTTGGGTTCCGGGGAGCTTGGCCTCTTTAGAGCCCCCTGCCAAAAATTTTTATCGGACACTCCTTTGGGGGATCCCCCTCATGTAGGGACCCGGGGGGACTTTCGAATTCGGACCCCCCATTCCCCTCCCCTAGCTACGCCACTGGTTCCACAAACTCTCAACGGGGCGTTATCGCTTCCCCCCCCCAGGGGGCGGTGAGAAGCTCGGGGAAGGGGGCGCTGATGTTCCCGGCAAGAGTAGGGATCGCTGAAGGGCCAGTGGGCGTTAGGAAGATAGCCTACTTGAAATAGATTCAACAGCACTGATTTTTTAATTTCCAAAATTAAGATCTGCTTCACTTATAAGAAGGGTAATCTTGAGCTGTGACAAAGGCTTTATCGACTTATGCCTACTGTGTAATTGGGACGTAAAAGTCATATAAAGCCCATTCTGTACTTAACCTTGATCTATTGCTATATTTAGACTGTATCTGAGAAATGCAGATAGGGGCGGTGATTAGATTTTTTAAAGAGGAAGTAGGGGCTAGGGTGAGTATAAATTAAATACCTGTGTCAGCTCGTTAGTAAACGAAGTTCGGTGCTTTTGTTCATTATCACAGTTTCATTCAGATTTTTTTGATTTTAATTAGAATAAATTAGATTTATATAGCATTTCATTAATTAAAACCAGTTTTGATATTGACTTATTAAAGAAATATAAGTTATAGCAAAGCACTATGCAGAGACGAATTAATGAAATGGCACGTGATGAAGTAAGCGTATAATGTGTGAGTACCTACAAACTTTCCACATTTTTACAACTTGATGGGAGTCCACGCTACAGGACAAAAATTAAACGTTAGGGGTTTTTTGTATTGTAGAAGGGAACATTTTGCTAGTTCTGCTAAAGAAAAAAAAGTAAAGACAAAGGCAAATTATATTACTTTAACTAGAATACTTTTTTGGGAAAAAGAAATTTTTCCATCAATGATGGTATGGATTCTATCATAGCTTGATGTCGTAATTAAAGAAATCTCTGACAGATGTATTAGCTGTGTTTGATTCATCGACAACATTAATTTGCTAAAAATCTGAGTTATCGCCTGCATCACTCACTACTCACTACAATACGTAATTACTGCAGATAACAAAACAGAAGCAACGCAGTCAATGATAGATTGTTCAGAGAGTTTGGCAGATTTTTTTTTTAGAATAATGAGGATTACAAATAGTTTGTTACTACCACGTAGGTACGCCAGTCATCTAAAGTTTAAATATATTGTATGGATATTTGTTTCGATGCTAAAGTTTTTGGAAACCAAAGACAATTATTTGAGAGAAAATCTCATACAATTGAAAACTAATATCCCTTATTTAATTGAATTAAATAAGTTTTTAAAAATGATTTCAGGGAATTAACCTTAATTAAAAGAAGACAAAGAGTGTTTTTTTTTTTTTGCATTTATGTCAAAACTTCTATTGTACAAGCACAACTTTGGACAAATAAATATTGAATTTATAAAGAACAACTGACGAAGACATGCTTACTTCAATACAGTGAAACAATTAATGCTTACTTCAACAGACGATTTAAAGATAATATTATAATCATGAAAATTCCAGATTGGTTATTAGACCTTTGTTTCTAATGGTGAAGTATTAAAATCAGCACAACTGCAAGAAGAATTGATTGAATAAATAACAAATAAATAATGAAAATTGAATGCAGAAATGGGCTATAATCAAGACTTTTGGTTGCCAAAGGACATCCATCAATTTCTCTAGGTCTTTTGGTTTTGGCAAAACAATAATTTATTCCATTTCCACACCCTATTTATTAGAACGTAGAAGAACAACTAGCAACATACCAGGAACAAGCTTCACTTTAAAATTGTTTTATTTTCGAAACATCTTTTGCAGTAAATTTTTTCATTTTTATTTATTAAACAACAATTAAACAAATGTATTCGTTTCAGCTCTTTTTATGATATTTCAGCTCTTTTTAGGATGATAAAATTGCATACAAATCTAGTCGGCCTATACAAATTGTATGCGGCAAATTTCACTCATCAGTTCAACTTCGGATTTGGGGGAAAGGGGGGGGGGGGGTAAGCAGTGAGAAATAAAAATTTGAAAAAGGGGACGGTAAGCCGAAAAAGGTTGAGAACCTATGCACTAAACAAAGCAGTTACAATATGCAAGGGGGCGGCGCTGAAAATTTTGCCCTCGGGCGCCACAAAGGCTTGTGAGGGCCCTGGAGGCTCACGCCGGAATCTTCAAATAACTTGCGACAGTGGATCTGAGTGGAGTGAATCTGGAAAAAGTTAACGTGAGGGTTGTGAAACAAAGATAGGTGAATCTGGGGGAGTGAATCTAAAGGGGAGTGATTCTGAGGGGAATGAATTTAAAGGAGAGTGAATTTGAGTGGAGTGAATCTGATGGGAGTGAATCTAAAGGGGAGTGAATTTGAGTGGAGTGAATCTGATGGGAGTGAATCTAAAGGGGAGTGAATTTGAGTGGAGTGAATCTGATGGGAGTGAATCTAAAGGGGAGTTAATTTGAGGGGTGAATCTAAAGGGGAGTGAATCTGAGGGGAGTAAATATGAGTGGAGTGAATCTGGGGGGGGTGAATCTGGTGGAGTGAATCTGAGGAGAGTGAATCTAAGGGGGAGTGGATTTAAGTGGAGTTAATCTGAGGGGAGTGAATCTGCAAGAAGCGAATCTAGAAGAAGTGGATACGAGGGCTGTGAAACCTGGATCGGTGAATCTGGAAGAATTGAATGTGGGAGAAGTGAATTTGGGGGGTGAACATGTGAACTGTGAAACCGAGATAGGTGAATCTAAGGGGGGGAGTGAATCTGAGGGGAGTGAGTCTTAGACCGGGAAGCCTAATGTCAACAAACCTGGATGAGAATAAATGCTCCAAGCTCTCAAGAGAAATGCAACAAGGCGAACACACACAAAAAAAGAGAAACCATAAGACAAAAACAAATTACTACATTCGGTTGAGAAATTGATGGTGACATGCCATTGTCAAAGTTAGACGTCATTCAACCCGTACTGAGAAACTTGACAGCGATTATGCCATTTCCGTTATCTCCAGGGTGTGGTAATAAAACAACACCAACAAAACCGTAATGGCGGATAAATTAGTTTGAATGGTCAGAAGCGATATTCCAGGCAGTGGACAGACGATCTTTGTTGATCTAGAAATTCTGGTATCACTTCAGTAATCCCCTTTTAACAATTTTTGTCAGAATATCGTGGAATATTACAAACAAAAAAAATATTCCATCTATTTCCTTTCAATTTATTTAATTGATTTTTTTAAAATGACTTTAGATAATGTGGACCACCTATCCGTCTGGAGGCTTTTGATAATATGGCCAACCTATCCAACTGGAGACTTTTGATAATGTGGCCCACCTATCCCACTGGAGACTTTTGATAATGTTGCATACCTACCAAACAAGCCTACTTTTTGATAATGTGGCCCGCCTACCCAACGGGAAACTTTTGATAATGTGGCCCACCTTTCCAACGGGAGACTTTTTGATAATGTGGCCCACCTACCTAAAAAGAAACTTTTTGATAATGTGGCCTACCTATCCAACTGGAGACTTTTGATAATGTGGCCCACCTATACACCTGGAGAATTTCGATAATGTGGCCCACCTATCCAACTGGAGACTTTTGATAATGTGGCCCACCTACCTAAAAAGATACTTTTTGATAATGTGGCCCACCTACCTAAAAAGATACTTTTTGATAATGTGGCCCACCTACCTAAAAAGATACTTTTTGATAATGTGGCCTACCTATCCAACTGGAGACTTTTGATAATGTGGCCCACCTATACACCTGGGGAATTTCGATAATGTGGCCCACCTATCCAACTGGAGACTTTTGATAATGTGGCCCACCTACCTAAAAGATACTTTTTGATAATGTGGCCCACCTACCTAAAAAGATACTTTTTGATAATGTGGCCCACCTACGTAAAAAGATACTTTTTGATAATGTGGCCTACCTATCCAACTGGAGACTTTTGATAATTTTGCCCACCTATACACCTGGAGAATTTCGATAATATGGCCCACCTATCCAACTGGAGACTTTCGATAATGTGGCCCACCTACCTAACAAGATACTTTTTGATAATGTGGCCCACCTATCCAACTGGAGACTTTTGATAATGTGGCCCACCTACCTAACAAGATACTTTTTGATAATGTGGCCCACCTATCCAACTGGAGACTTTTGATAATGTGGCCCACCTACCTAACAAGATACTTTTTGATAATGTGGCCCACCTATCCAACTGGAGACTTTTGATAATGTGGCCCACCTACCTAACAAGATACTTTTTGATAATGTGGCCCACCTATCCAACTGGAGACTTTTGATAATGTGGCCCACCTACCTAACAAGATACTTTTTGATAATGTGGCCCACCTATCCAACTGGAGACTTTTGATAATGTGGCCCACCTATCCAACTGGAGACTTTTGATAATGTGGCCCACCTACCTAACAAGATACTTTTTGATAATGTGGCCCACCTATCTAACTGGAGACTTTTGATAATGTGGCCCACCTACCTAACAAGATACTTTTTGATAATGTGGCCCACCTACCTAACAAGATACTTTTTGATAATGTGGCCCACCTATACACCTGGAGAATTTAGATAATGTGGCCCACCTATCCAACTGGAGACTTTTGATAATGTGGCCCACCTACCTAACAAGATACTTTTTGATAATGTGGCCCACCTATCCAACTGGAGATTTTTGATAATGTGGCCCACCTACCTAACAAGATACTTTTTGATAATGTGGCCCACCTATCCAACTGGAGACTTTTGATAATGTGGCCCACCTACCTAACAAGATACTTTTTGATAATGTGGCCCACCTATCCAACTGGAGACTTTTGATAATGTGGCCCACCTATCCAACTGGAGACTTTTGATAATGTGGCCCACCTACCTAACAAGATACTTTTTGATAATGTGGCCCACCTATCTAACTGGAGACTTTTGATAATGTGGCCCACCTACCTAACGAGATACTTTTTGATAATGTGGCCCACCTACCTAACAAGATACTTTTTGATAATGTGGCCCACCTATACACCTGGAGAATTTCGATAATGTGGCCCACCTATCCAACTGGAGACTTTTGATAATGTGGCCCACCTACCTAACAAGATTCTTTTTGATAATGTGGCCCACCTATCCAACTGGAGACTTTTGATAATGTGGCCCACCTACCTAACAATATACTTTTTGATAATGTGGCCCACCTATCCAACTGGAGACTTTTGATAATGTGGCCCACCTACCTAACAAGATACTTTTTGATAATGTGGCCCACCTATCCAACTGGAGACTTTTGATAATGTGGCCCACCTACCTAACAAGATACTTTTTGATAATGTGGCCCACCTGTCCAACTGGAGACTTTTGATTATGTGGCCCACCTATCCAACTGGAGACTTTTGATAATGTGGCCCACCTACCTAACAAGATACTTTTTGATAATGTGGCCCGCCTACCTAACAAGATACTTTTTGATAATGTGGCTCACCTAACCAACCGGATACGTTGGATAACAACGAAAAATCTCATTAAAAATTAAATGTGCAGACTAGAAGGCCTACTCTGTAAGCTTCATTGACTAGGCCCAAAAAACGGCTTCAAATTACGCTCAAACCGAAATAAGATTTTTGTTTTAAAAATATCAGAAGAGCAAAAATTTTTATTTCAAAACCAGTGTACATCTTTATATTTTTATTTTTACGTTTATATCTGCCATAAATAAGAAATTAAAAAAATAAAGCTATTCAAAAGCTTACTTTGGTGATGGGCTTGCTAAATGGTAGTCCGTTATATCCGTTGTCTTGAAAAACTGAAATGCATCCTTTCTTTGCTCAATAATTCATCCACGACCCACATCTAATCCAGGACTGTGCATAAAAAGAGCTTGTTTGTCTGGTTGATTACCTTAAAAAAGATAATAACAAACAAACAGTTGGAATTCGTGCCCCATCCAGTGTAAATTACACGCGTGCCACCCACGAGAGCGATAACTATTTGAAAGATTTATTGAACTTAACGAAATGAAGTAACCCAGCAAACACACAAAAGATATTATGTAGGACGCGATAAACACCGGGCCCCGTTATCTCGCCAGCGATAAAATTATAGGCCGGTCTCTCTCCTCATGACCCAAAAAATAAACATTAAGAAAAATTAACAGATCTAAATAAGGTGATTCAATGCTCCGGTGTTTAGTGCAATAGTCAATAATGGGGTCTGAATGACTAGCTTGACTCACCGCTAGGTGGCGTATCGATGAAATGGGCTGTATTATATTACAGAGCGGTGTAACGATTGTTATGTGTGAATAGCATGTAATAATAGTTTCTATATTTGCAATCACGTGACAAAAAGCACGTGCTGTTTGTTTACTTTATGTAGTGGTGAACAATGGCAGTCGTATTACTATAGTCTTAAGCTAGTTATATTTTTTTAATATCATCATTTCAACAATATGACGTAACAATATATATATATATATATATATATATATATATATATATATATATATATAACACTGTCATGTGATGAAGATTTACATTCAAAGCTAAAATTTAAAATCATATAAATGAACGGAATAGGTTCCGTAAGTGAATAATATTTAAGTGAAGATATCGTTAGTCGAAAGTAAAGTTAGCCTTTAACTTACTATCTAAAAGTAAAGCATAAGGCAGGCTGTGCAATGTTTCACAAGAGCTATTAAAAAAATATAATGCCTCAAATCTTGTTTACTTCCTATACGGACGGCCAAAGACAAGTATCACAGTTTGATATTAAGATTTATGGAAACGAATTCCTTATATTTTGGGTGTAAAATAGACACGGTAAAGAACAATTTTATTCCACCATGTCTCCATCATGGATTCTATTTACATAGTTACGTGATCTAGAAACCTAAGCCACGCCCATTGCAAAAACTCTATAGGGCGTTTGCAATCACGTGACAAAAAGCACGTGATTTGTGTTTACTTTCTGTAATGGTGTACAAGTAATAATGGCCGCCTTATTAATAAAGTTTCATATAGGCTCGAGCTTTTTTTAAATGATGTGTTGTGTTTTAAGTCTTATTAAGATTTAAGCTGTATTATGTATGTTAAATAAAATAGGCTATTTTATTATTATCATAGACATAGATCATAGACGATGTGAGCCTATTAGTGACTTGACTAGATAGCCTATTCACCAACAACACTATCACTTGACATCGTAGCCTAGCCTACGAAACATTAAAAGTGTAGGCCTATAAAGTGAAATTGAAAGTGTAAATAGGTCTAGCCGGCCCTAGCCTAATCACATTAATCAATTAATCTACAGTACTACTATTTACCTCCTTATTTTTTAGTAGGATAGCCAATATTCAGATGTGAATTTTGCATGATAAAGAGCAACTTCACTTTCACCACGTTACATTTGTACCTCAAGTGGGTTCTTATATTTACACAAATACGTCACTAAAAATAGAGTAAAAACCTAAGCCACGCCCTCTGAGAACGCTCTATTGTATTTGAAATTGTCTTGCTAGTTCATGTCACAGAATAAATATAGAACAGAATGCGCAATCGCATTTTTTTTCTGTTTCCGGAAGTAATACCGACGCCATACTGTTTTAACGCAAGTGTCCTGGTAATACTATAGATTGATGCTTATTTGCAATGTCTTTTTCATCAATTCTACAATTTCGAACACCCAAAGCTAATGTACAAAGGCTGTTGTGTAATAAACTGCAACAATGATGCGAAAACTATAGATTATCGTACAAATAAGCATATCAAACTACAAGGCTTTCCTGACCTCGTAAATGATAAACAACTGTAACTTGTAACCTCAAATTACTTAATTTTAGTAGCCTTGCTTTAGTCCTAAACTTGCTAATAGTAGAAATCAGTAATAAATGAAGCCTTTGATCATTTTACTATAGTAGCGTTTCTAGTGACCGCTGACTTGAATGAAAAGAAAATGGCGGAAGCCGAGCTTCACTTTTAGTGACTCCGCATATAGGGATTGCGCATTCTGTTCTATTCTGTTCTGTTCTCTATCATGTAGAGTTATTTATTGACATTTAATTTTGGTGTAGAGAATAATTGCGTCGATAGTTATTTAGTATTATGACGTAATAACACCAATATTTTTTTTCGAAGTCTTTACCATTTTCTAGAACGCCTTTTCTTTTGTATTTGGAAAACTTGGGGAAAATCCATTCAGCACTTTCTGCAACAAAATCTATATATAGATGCATTGATGCATTAAGGGTTGTTAATGTTTTGCTTATAGAAGCTAGTAGTATAGTGTGTAGTTTTCAGGTAGGATTTGAGGCGCGCGCCTCTGCGCCTCAGTTGACCTTTGACCTTTGACCCGGAAGTGCCCTTTGACCCCGTCACCGGAAGTGACCCCAACCGGAAGTGACGTCATCCAAGATGGCGTCTTGTCGTGTCGTTACACGACCGACCGTGACCTAGTGATCTCGTGACCTAGTGACCCCTACTGGAAGTGACGTCATCCAAGATGGCGTCTCGTCGTGTTGTTACACGTTCGGCCGTGACCTAGTGCCCTTTTGACCTAGTGACCTTTTGACCGCGCGGTTATTTTGTGGTATTACACGTGCTTTGAGCACGTGCTTTAATTAAAGATGGCGGAACCAAGATGGCGTCTTGTCGTGTTGTTAACACGTGTTATTAAATTATTATTTTGTGTGATTTTATCACGTGGTTTAAGTATTACATGTGATTAATTATAGTGTGTAGTGTTATTACACGTGGTTTTATCATACGTGGTTTAATTATTACACTAACTAAAAATATTGACAACAGTACGACATATAGATAAAAACAAAAATAGGTTTAACGTTATATAGTGATTTTTTTTATTCACAGTTATATATAGGCATAGCGCTATTGTAGACAGTGGTGATTTTATTTACAACAATACATAATCAAATAAATGTTCCAGATGTTTATTTTACAACAATACATAATCAAATAAAATGTTCCAGATGTTTATTTTACAACAATACATAAGCAAATAAAATGTTCCAGATGTTTATTTACAATACATAAACCAATATAATGTTCCAGATGTTTATTTACAACACTACATATGTTACATTATTGTATTTACAGCAAACAAAAAGTTTATTTATAATAATATATACATACAATAGCAATCAAACAAGTTCATTTATTAATAATAATATCATGGTAATAAACAAGTTTATTTGTAATATACATATATACAATACATAATCCAATACATATATTCAATAGCAATACATAACCCAATACATATATACAGTATAATGTATGTACATCAGAAGACAATTTTTATTTTACAACTATGAAACCAGTCCAATGTCGTCAATGTCGGCCCCTAAGTGTAGTCTGTGTGTATGCCCTAGACACTCCAAAACTAATTAAATGTCTAGTGGTATGGTTGTAAATGCGTCTGCTTGTACTTGTCTTTTGATATAGAAATATGAAAGTGAACTGCGGTGTTGTGTGTATGTAAAGACTGCGTTTTGATGTGTTTTGAATCCTATATTTGTACCACCCCCCGCTTTTTGTGTGTTGAGTACATGCATGAAATGTGTGATGTCTAATGGGTTGTGATGTTTCGACAAACCTTTTGTGGATGTTTTATTATTTGTGTTATTCTCACCGAAGCAGTGGTAAGTTTTGCTGCATAGCGAGACCATACCCACCCCCTCATACTCTAACTTAAAAAAAACCCCGGTGTTCTCTTTTCATAAAGTTTCCTAGCCCTACACTGCTGACAATTTACAGTACCCTTATCACTGCCAAACAGCTCTTTGTGTTTTTCACAAAATTCAGAGGGGAACCAGTTGTCGTGTTCTTTGTAAAAGTCCTGTCTTTTGTTGGGTCTAACAACATCAGTCAAGTCAGGGGCACTAAGCGCTAAATATAAACTGTCCGTATCCATCTCACAGAGTTGAAAGTCGGCCCTCTCAATGTACGTATCTAGGAAATCATAATAAAAGGCTAACATCCTAAGCTTCGCGTATTGATAAACGAAAAAACCTATCTGAAGAGGGAGATCCCAATTTATATTTGTCTTTAACATCTCTACTTCAAAAATGTCCGCGTCACCTAGCTTTGTCATTTTTTTAAAGAGCGGACTATTTACTAATTTACCAGTCGCGTCACCGCAGCAATAAGACATGTCCGCGTGTTTAGATTTGTTTGTCAGTGTCTTGCCGTACGCCGCGTTTCCTAACAATTTCATCGTCTCGCTAGTTATCGTGTAATTAGGGTCACTATCGCCTTTGCGTCGCGCGTCAGACACCTTTTCCCCAAAGGACTTGAAACATGCATTAGGATTATACTCTACTATCTGATAAATTTTGGTTACCTCCAACCCATGTTCTAAATACCACTTTAATAAAGGTGTCGCTAATAAAATCTTTTCCCCTTTATACGAACCTACTAACGTCCGTCGGGCGGACGTCAAGAGCTTGTTTTGCTCTGCGTACTCGCGCATGAAAGGGCCGATGTCGTCTCTACCAACAGTTGTGTTTTTAAAAATAGGTGTCATCTCACTAAAATGGTCTTTCAAATGGTCAGGAACGTTAAGGTCAGCCTCAATCAGTCCAAAAAACGTCTCATTTTTAACAGCATCGAGGATCTGTTTTTCTGTCATGGGGCCTTTGAATTTATTATATGTCGGGGCAACGAGACTCGCCGAAAGCGTCTTGAAGTCAGCTACAAAATCTTTCACACTAGGATCAGTCTTTTTACATTGTTTCCACTCACACTCCCACATTTCCACTAGATTAACTTTAATTGTCTCCCTCAAGTACGTACTAATTTCTTCTGTCTTCGCAAACAACTCTGTGAGAGGTTTGTCATTTTTGGGATTAACGTCTCTATCTTTGGTAATAGGACACTCTGGTCGATGTCCATGAAACAGGCAGCCATGAAACTGATATACTGTCCTAGTCTTCGCGTCCCACCCATCTACTCTAATGTACCTATTTCCTAAGCGCATTTCTCCATTTGTGTCCTCTGTCTTTAGTTTCCTTTTTGTCGTATGGGAAACCCACGCTAGCCATTCCCTACACTGCTGTCCATAAAAATCTTGTTTACGCGGTTTAAAACTATCCTCACTCTTTCTAATAATGGGGCGATAGGTGGGCATTTTTTGCATAAGTGCCCATAAATATAGGGCATTGGCATCAAAGCCTTTGATCCCCTGGACCGGCTTGTTCCCATTCCCTCTAACATAAGTTTTACCCTTCTCATGGTACCTATGAAATATTATAGCCGGTCCCCCAACTATATTATTCCTGATGGTTGTATGTAAATCCCTATCACGTTTAGCACATAAAGAAAAGTGAACCCCATCTGGAATTGTCCTAAAAAGATAGTTTAGAGTTATCCCAGGGACGGAAACGGCTTGTTTAAAAATATCGACCCCTAGATCCTTGTAAAAACTAACTTGTCTTTCTAACGCTTGGATAAAGGGAACCACGTCTTTGTCGTTATACCATACTAGAAAATCCCTTAACGTTTTCATGCCCTTTTCCACCCAAATACTTTGACAATAGGCATATTCGTCTTCTGAAATGTTACTGTTCTTAAGGGATGAAAAGAAAGCACTATGTGGGGGCAAACTAGTCTCGTCTAGGACTCCTAGGTTCCTAACATACTCATATGGAAAATGTCCTTTTGTTTCCTTAATGTCATAGGCGGCTAGGTACTTACTATAGCTAAACCCAGGGGCTAGATAGTTTACAATGTCTAAAAACTTTAAGTCATCTGTCGCTACGCACATAAAGTTATTATTCCTCTTAATGACAAAATTAAAGGGGGACTGTTTGTCAAAGTCAGTCGGTTCATCTGTCGCTATATAGGGAACACCACCCGCTTCTTCTTCTAACCCCTCTTTGTCTTCTAACCCCTCGTCCCTGTCTTCTTCAACGGTCGTCCCACCCACCTTTCCCCCCACGTTCTGAGATCCCACAAAATACTTTATAAAATAAGGTTTAATTAAATTAAAATCATATTTTCCTGAATTAAATCCTATCACTGGCAGCTGTTGTAAGTAACCCTCTAATCTAGCCCAGAGTTTACCAATCATCCCAGCCCCCTCCCCTTCTTCACCCCCTGCTTCCTTACTAGCCTGGTTAATCAATTTACCTAATTCCTTAAAAACCCATTCAAACTTGTCTTCTAAAATTTCAAAAGCTGCCTCACTTATATCTTGTAGTTTTTTTAGTGCCCTATTAACCAAATCTTGTTCATCTCCGGTTGAGATAAAGCAGAACGGTCCTTCTTGGCCAGGGACATTTGAGGCGATAGAGCAGGATAAGGGTACATGCTTTGCTACTAAATTAGTTACGTTCCCTACCAGACGAGCTTCCGAGTCATCAAAGTAGCACTCGAAGTCGAACGTTGCTCTATAAGGATACACATAATTGATATATACATCAATGCCTTGTGCTGCTAATCCCTCCCAAATGGTCTCTTGCAGTCTATACATGCCACCCTTATATCTATCTTTTGGTTTCCCACCCTCACAGGTCTTTTCGTGCCTATTTAATAAGTTTAATAGCGGCCACAATTTCCCGCATTTAGCACATGAGAACGCATGCCCCACAGCATCAATATCAGAAATGTACATGAAATGCTGTTTGAAAAGTAACAGGTACATGGTCTCATTAAAGCTAGTCCCACCCCGGAGTTTTGGTATAATTTTCTCTTTCTCATTAAATTCAAACACATCTATATTAACCCTAAAACACTGTTCTAAATCTGGTATCTCTTTTAAACTAACCCCACTAAACCCATTCGAGGTCTCTACACCCCGATAGACTTGCCACTGCATCAACAATTGTTTTGTTTGTGTCCTAAGGTCTTTAATGGGGTGTCCTCTGAATGCAGCTAAACAGCGAAAGAAACAAAGATTGTCTGTATATGGTTTTGAACTTGAGTCGAATTGTAAAATTTTTATGGCCCTATTATGTTGAATGAAATTAGGTATGTCTGTGAGAGTGCAGCCTATAGGAAAGTCTTGAAGGGGGTATATGTAGAAGGTCGTAGCTGGAATACTCTCTACCTGATAATTAGTATTGGGTCTGTTTTGAAGTCCTATATCTAAAATGTCTGTTTCATTTAAGTGTTCTAGGAATGAGTGAAAATCATGTATATTATTAATTATTTTTGGAGTGTCTAAGGCAGTTGCGTTGTTAACTGAGCTATGAAAGAAACGAAGTTCATTTGTCTCCTTATGTCTTAAAATGAGATGGTGACTGTAATTTATTTTGTATCGTTTTGTTTGTTGTGTGAATAGCTGGTCTGTTAGTCGTGTCTGCCAGTCAATGGGATGTTTACTTAAGGGACTATGGAAATAATTATAGGTTGAAATGTGCTTGTGGATGTTATGGTGCGTTTGTAGAGCAGTCCAATGATCGATATACGTAGCCCTTATGTCTTGTGGCAAATGATCTAACAAGTCAAGTTCGTCTTGAATGTCCATTAAATCAATGTCATTATGTTGGCTGTCTAATACGGTAAGGTCTAATAATTGTCTTTTGGTTGTTTGCTTTAAATCATTAATTGCCTTCCTTTTTTGTGTAGTTGTTGTCTCTGTAGATGTGGACGCTGTTGGTGTTGTCTCTGCCGCTGTTCTTGTCTCTGCTGCTGTTGGTGTGGTTGTTTCTGATACACCAACTGTGGAAAATATATAAAGAAAATTTTAACATTATAATATATTAAACAATTATAAGTTGTTTTTATGTAACTTCTTAATAAACACACCAATACATATAAGTTAAAAAAAAATGTATAACATACCAGCATGTTTTTATGTAACTTCTTAATAATCACACCAATACATATAAGTTAAAAAAAAATGTATAACATACCAGCAACAGTCTGTGCATGGGTTTTTGTGTGTCTATTTAAATTATCTAATCTGGTGTAGACACGGCCACATATATCACAAGTATGTCGTGTTCTATCGTGGACTGAGTCATTGTGTCGCTTTAAACCACTATTCTTGGTGAACACACGCGTACACAAAGTGCATGCAAATGTTTTGCGTGCTTCCATCTGTATATAATTATAGAAAAAACTACATTGTATATCTATATAACTGTATAAAGATAGATTATAAAGTTTGAATGAAAGACATATCCAAAGGTAAATATTTTTTTTCCCAATGTTTAGGGTAGGCAATCTCCCCTTAAAAATATTTTTTACAATGAGACTAATATTTTGAAGTGTTTAAAAAAATACTTACTCTTCAACCAAAAATTATTTAAAACACCCAATACACGCTGGGGATACATATGTAAATGTATTAAACATAAATACCTTATAAAGAGAGAATGCAAAATGGTTTTATTCTATGAAACAATTATATTTATTTTCAAAATATTAAAAACTCACTTACTTTATTGTTAAGTACTGATAAGCCGCTATTTAAAATATTTTAATGCATTTAAAAAATACACAATTAAAAAATTAAGTAATTTTTTCAATGTTTAGGGTGGTCAACACCCCCTTAAAAATATTTGTACAATGAGACTAATATTTACATTTAAAATACTCGACAATTCAAAAAATAATTTTTTTTTCCAATGTTTAGGGTGGTCAAGACTATTATTTTAATGCATTTAAAAAATACGTACTCTTCAAGCAACAATACTTTTATATTAGAATAAAGTTCTGTTACAATGAATGTATGCCCTGGGGATAAATATAAAATTTATTAAACATAAATAAATTATAGAGAGAGAATGCAAAATGGTTTTATTCTATGAAAGCATTTTCAAAATATTAAAAACTCACTTTTTATCGCTTGGAAAATGTTGGTCAGCCGTTAGACAGGTCTTCGCAGAGCTGCTAGGCAAAGTGTGAAGGAAATAAACTACCGAGCTGTATTTATACACACCAAACACACATGCATTAACGCACCTGTTCGTGAGTAAAGCTATAACCAAACATTCCCGAGAGCAGGGTAATGGCTTCCCCGTTCAGGTGGTCCATTAGCGTGCCATGTAATTAATGGTTTCCCTGTCCAGATGGTCCATTAGCGTGCCATGTAAGTAATGGTTTCCTTGTCCAGATGGTCCCTTATCGTGTCATGCGCGCTGGGCAAGGCAATTAATGGCTTCCCTGTCCAGATTTGATCGATAAGCCAAAACCCATTAGTGCAACAATGTTGACCTTAGTGTACTAAAACCCATTAGTGCAAAAAAATGTCAGTGGCCACGTGGACTAAAAGATTTAATTGATAAACCAAAACCATTAGTGCAAAAAGTTGACCTTTAGCCCTGTACTAAGTGCCTTAGTGCAACAGCTGGTGACCAGCAAGAAGATCTGTAAGTACACATGCCGATTTTCAGGTGCCAGATAAGTCAATTTTTGACCAGTGCAACGAGTAAAATGCACTTAGCTTATGACGCCAGCCAAGTGATAACATCGGAAACTGTCCATTATCTATCCAGCGGAGACTCTGGTATGCCAGTCGAAATGACTTAATATACGCAACCAAAATTAATGCGTTTAGGTAATGTGTTAATGCCTGGGGCGGTCAGAACACGCTATATATAGGGTAGCTATTCTCAATGCTTATTACTGCACTTGTTCTAGTCTACAACTAGTTCAATTGCCTGTTGCTATATACAGAAATATGTAAGTATTTTTGTTTTTATATCACATGTTAACTTAATTCGTTATATAGATAGCTGTACAGAAAGGTATATAATCAACTAGATATATAAACAGCTAGATAGCTAAAAAGATATATAAACAGCTAGATAGCTAGATATGTGTACAGACAGGTATATAGATAGCTAAAACGCTATATAAACAGCTAGATAGCTAAAAAGATATATAAACAGATAGACAGGTATATAAACAGCTAAATAGACAGGTATATAGATAGATAGACATTAAAATATATTCAATACATTTTTTTTTCTAAAATCATTGTACTCAGTATAAAACATTACACATAGAGAGAGAGAGAGAGAGCGAGAGAGAGAGAGAGAGAGGGAGAGAGAGGCAGAGAGTGAGAGATAGGCAGAGAGTGGGAGAGAGAGAGAGGCAGAGAGTGAGAGAGAGAGAGAGAGAGAGAAAGAATGAACGAGGGTGGGAGATAAACAAATAGATAAATATATTATCTACATAAATACTAATTCAACTATATATTCTGTTCATAGTTTAGTTTGCATTTACTTTATTTATAAATCTAAGCCAAATGATTCCAACAAATGCTTAATAAAACATTCTTTATAACACAACGCGTGTATTCCACAGGTGTATTTGCCTGTGTGTGTGTGTGTGTGTGTGCGAATATTTCACTGACCATCGTCCGTGGATTTAGCCAATGCGTGTGTGTGTTTTTTCCCCAGACCAGTATACCAGAGATTCAATGAAGCGCGCAGCGGGAAGTCCACCACAGCCTCCCCGCTCACTAAAGAGTCTGTAATTTTTTTCCCCTGACTGTGTGTGTGTGTGCGAATCTTTCACTGACCAGCGTCCGTGGATTTAACAATGTGTGTGTTTGTGTGCAATTAGCAAGCCGTGTCTGTGGTAAACCAAAGATCCCCCCACCCTCCCCGCTCTTTACAAGAGCCCTGTATTTTTTCCCCTGCCCAGCACAAATGCAATCTATAACACCTGTTCATCGCGCGTATGTCTGATCGTGTGTGTGTGTGTGTGTATGTATGTGTAGAGCTGGTTGTGTGTTTGGTTCCAGAATGCTAGGTTGCAGCTTGCACTACGTATGCTAGTACATACATTAGTTTTCAATAAAAACAATAATTATTATTAATTTTTAATATTTTTAATATTATTAATTACAAAAGCGGAGAGGGAGAGTGCCCGCACGTATGGCTGCGTGTGTGTGTGTGTGTGTGTGTGTTTGTGTGTGTGTTTGTGTGTGTGTGTGTGTGTGTGTGTGTGTGTGTGTGTGTGTGTGTGTGTGTGTGTGTGTGTGTGTGTGTGTGTGTGTGTGTGTGTGCGTGTGTGTGTGTGTGTGTGTGTGTGTGTATGTGTGTGCTAGACTGACATAGCGAGTTTATTCTTACTGTAAACCCTTGAAGATTTAACATGCTTACAATTTATATATCTACTTTTATTACCGTATTTATTTCAGCTATTGTCACCACTAACAAAATAACAGAATCAATTTTGTGTGTAAGTTCTTTTATTTACGCTTTTGAAAATATAATAATACTTATAATACACAATGTTTACATTTAAACTATTTCACGAATAATACACATTTTATAATACTCTTTTAAAAAGAAATTGCTGTTTACATTTAAATAATACATATACAGAATTATATATTTAAGTGAATATAATACATACAATAATATACATTTAAATAATATACATTTAAATAGAAATTGATGGTTACATTTAAATAATACATATACAGAATTATATAATGTTTACGTGAATATAATACATACAATATTATACATTTAAATAATATACATTTAAATAGAAATTGATGTTTACATTTAAATAATACATATACAGAATTATATAATGTTTACGTGAATATAATACATACAATAATATACATTTAATAATATACATTAAAAAAAAAAAAAAAAAAAAACAACATATACATACAACATTAAACTAAAAAATATGTTAGCACTAAGTTCTGTGTGATTGTTCTAGTTTTTCAAATGCTTGAAGAATATCATCTTTTAGCAAAATTAAATTTAAAAACCCTTCTTTTGTTAACACCAGGGCGCTCGGTGAAGGCATTAAATTATCTCTTTTCCCGTGATAAGATCGCAAATGTAGCCTTGGTTTATTCATGAATAATGAGACACAAGCCATCTTTGAAGGTGTCTTTTTGTCTCCCTTGACTACCCCAGCCGGTCTCGTTGCAAAAACCCATGAATCAGCCATCTTGAAATAAAACGTCTAAATCAGAGCGTTTAGTTAATCTTTTCACAATTCTTAAAATTATAATGTCGTTAAGATATTGTCTTTGTGCTGAATTTAAAAATGGGTATAGCACTCTTTGTAGACTGAACCCACGGGCCTTTGCTAGTATGAAATAAACTGCGTACAATCCACACGTTTTAGAAACAATTGTCTGTAAATGCCGGGTATTATATAGCAGTGGTCTTGTTGAATTGTTGTTAATAAACTCTACAATCTCAGAAGACCGTGGTCCAAACCCAAAACTATCGAAGTACGTAAATTGTCCAAGTCCGTTGTAAAACAGAGAAACCCAGTGCGACCCAATTTCGACTTGTTTGTCTAGGTTTATGATAAATCCCAAGGCTTTGTCAGCAGCGAGGCAGGCTGGAAGTTGATCACATGCTAAGACGAGGGTGAGTGAGAGTCGGCGTGCAAAGGCATCAGAATCAAGTATGGCTTGTAGGTGGTGTGTGTTCATTCTGAAGGGTTGGCGGGTTAATAACAGTGTTTAGGCTGTATAGTCTGTTAATATTTGCCTCGTTTTAGAGATTTCAAGTATAGAATCTTGTTCGGCATATATGATGAGTTGAATCGGTTCCTTTGTAACTGTTGCAAACTTTAATTCAATGGATATAGGGCCACTTTTAACCATCTCAAGTTGATTCCCATCTAATAGACTGGGAGTTAAGTCGAATGCCATGAGGCTATTACCTTTCCGGAAGTCATTTATTGATATTGAGTTTCCCGCATCTCTTCCTATATAGCCCAGGGCTAAATTGGTTTCGAAAAAGGCGCGCACAACTTGATTTTTGTCGAATGACATCACCAATGGTTTGGAAAAAGATTTACCATCCACTGTTACGTTCAAATAAGATAAATCAAAATGTTCGAAATTAAAGGGGTTTAAGCCATAAGCGCCATTGAACGCTGAAGCCTTAACTAGTCCAATAACTATCCGGGTGGGTGTCTGACTAAGAAACAGATTATCTTGATGATGCGATAACATTCCTTTTGGAATACAACAGGTCTTTATCACAACTCGTTTAAATGGATATTTGGCATTCATTCTTTGTAATGCTTTTTCATGCGCTAATGAAATGGCTTGGTTTAATTTTGCTTTTCTGACCAGTAATTTGGCATACGTGATTACCGATTTGTAACCAAGTTCAGGTTTGGAAGTCAAAAAGTTAAATGTGTCTTTTGATGGGGACAGTTTTATTTTTACATCGACTCCATTTAAAAGGTAACGGTCTTGAACACAAATATCTGTATGCAGACGACCCAATAAGTCAATTTCAGTACTGTTTGCGACAATTTCCTTACGGGTTTTGAAACCACTATTAGTATCGTTGAAATCATTGAAAAAAGAGGGTGAATCTTTGTAGTACAGCGCTGCCGTTAGAGGTCCTTGTTTGGCATCTAGTCCGTGATTTAACGTTGCTTCGATATATGCACGGTAGGGATACGTATTTTCAGATGGTGAAATAAGTGTGTCATTGAGCGCTATGTCAACTTAACTAAATAAACCGTGTAAGAAATAATTTACAGGACCTACGTTAGCGTCGTCAGGTAAATTAGTGCCGTCTGGTAACGTTACTTTGACACGGATATGAATAAAGGTGTTGAACAAATCTAAATAATCCTCACTGTTTCCAGAGATTGAAAATTCTATAGGGGCCCCTCCGGCCAGTGAGGCTAGAGGATGTATCTCAACAAACTGACCATCTTCCACAGCTGTTTGTGTTGGTGGTACGCTAAACAAATCCAAACCAGAATGTAAACATTCACAAGAACTGGGGTGTAGCAAAGACATTGTTTAGTCAAAAATATCAAAATGTTTACGGTGTTGATTGTTCTTGCGCTGGGTCTTCTTATGAGACGTGCCTGGTCTGTGAGATGTTTTTATCTGTTTACCGCGAGGTTGGCCCGGCGGTGCACCACGTCGTCTCTTTCTAAAACCACTTCCGGACTGACTAATATGATTGACTGCGCCTTGTAGTAAACGCTTACCCGCTTCTTTCGAGTGTTCTCTAAATGACTCTCCCACGTTTCTACCAGATAATGCGTCGTTCGCGACTTGCAAGCCCGTGTTTACACCCTCTTTAAGTAGGGCTTTGCCGCCTGTCTTTAACCATGGAAGCACCATTCGTCCTAGTCCACTAAAAAAAGAGCCAATCCCATGTCCTCCCTTATTCCGACCTCCAATAAAAACAGGAAGTCCTTGTCCGCCTTGGTTACAATAAAAATCTTCGTATAATTTGGGATTGCGCTGTAATACTGTATGTCTCACCATGATTATTCTAGGTCAAAATGTCTCCGTGTTCTAAAATGGAGTGTCAACACGGACGTCCCACTCGTAAATGGAATAGGTTGTCCTAGCGCATCCGTTAAAAGTATTTCCACTGTGTCGAAGGAAAAACGACTCAGGGGTATGTAGTGTGGTTTGTCGTAAATCCGAAAAACAGAAAGCGGTCTTTTATCGATGATAGGTACAGTTCGTAGTAATGGGACTAACACATCTCCCACCACTCTCGAGGCGACTAAATCACAATAGACGAATACCGTCTTTATATTGGTATCGATCTCTTGATCACCAATATTACTGGTTAGTTTTTGTGCTCCGTTAAAATATCCAAGAAAATTAGTCAATTTATCACTAAGGATAATTACATCACCTGGGTCGTTTACTTTTATAACAACTTTCTTTAAGGGCTTGTCACAGTCAGTCGTAATAATTCTGACTTTTCCATCCCGTATTTCTTCTTTTAATGTTAGTTTTTCCAATGTTTCGATAATTTTGTCTACAGAATGAAATTTCCCAGGTGGAATGGTAAGGATTAAACGTGATTTCGGTTCTTCGCCGTCCTTGTTCGAGTCATACTGTACCCACAATTCATTTTCTTCGATAAGACAATAACGGTTCGGAAATTGTATCTCGACCAAACCAACTTCATAATTCGCTGTGATATCAATCGTCTGTGGTAGTTTGACAAAAAAGTGATCTGCCTTGTTATTTGGAAAAAGTTTTGGGGAAGAGTTGCTTGGTAGTGTTATATAAAAACTCATTGTGAATCTTTTATTCTTGAAAGCTTGGGGTTAGGTAGTATGTATCCTAGGCAGCTGGATAATAAGACGACCCACAATTTTTCCTCCTGTTCGTTTCCGACACCACGTGAGAGATTGAACAACGCCACGAAGATGACTGTGTATATAACGATCATTTGTGAAATGAATACGGCACCTGGTCTTACTTTTATTTTACCCAACCAGGTCACGAGGGTGGATGCGAATGAGGATCCGGACGTAGAGGAGACGGGTCTGTCAGATTCAATTGTTGCATCGCGATATATGGTTGGTTCCATCGCTAGTCTTTATATTTCGAAATGTTTTTGTCTGAGATCCAGCTATCGAATGAAGAGTTGTAACCAAACCACTTGACTAAATACTCTTTTCCACCGCCGGCGCGTTGTCGTTCTTGTAATATGTTTTCGATCCTGTATATTTGTTTGTCTCCTACTTTTTGTAGTTCTTCTCTATAAAAAGAACCTTTTAGTTCTTCACCGGCATCATCTTTCAAAATGTAAACTATTGGCTTTGTTGTTGACTTGAGCCGACTGATTGTAAACAGCTCCTCTGTCCACGCAGGTGTGTAACCCTTTTTAAAATTTTGTCGGGCTTGTGCGATTCTGACCCGGTCACCTTCTTCAAACCCTTTTCGCCGTGGGGTATTAACAGGGGTGTATAAGGTATTCCACACTTGTTCTTGATTTTCTAAAGTAACATTCACGGGCGCCATTTTAATGCTTCTGTGGAATGAGCTATTATAATTTTGAAGCAATTGATCTAGTACATCAATGTAACGAAGACTATTTGTTTTCGTAAAATAGCGCCACATTTTTTCTTTTAAGGTGCGATTGAATCGTTCTACGATAGCGGCCTTAATATCTTCGTTCTCCGTGGTGAAGAAATGCACACCCTCATCTTTGAGAAATTTTTGATAAGTCTTGTTGGTAAACTCGCTCCCTTTATCTGTTTGAATCTGAAGTGGCTTCCGCTTTTCAAAAATTTGTCGTGTTGCCTCGACTATTGCTTTAGCTGTTTTTGTCTTTATCGGGATGGCCCAAGCGAATTTACTAAATACATCCACACATGTCAGTATGTACGAAATCCCATTATTATATTTTCGTAGCCCTTGCATATCTATGAGATCAGCTTGAAATTGTTGGTTCATACCACCTGTTATAGTTGTTCGTCTTTGAAAACGCCGACGAATCGGTTTGTGTAATGTATACGTGTCCTGGTGACTTAACCATTCTTTAATTTCCTTTGTTTTAAATTTTGGATGTTTAAAAACACCACCGAAAGCGCCAGGACGAGCCGGCTCGAAATAATATCTGCGTAAGTTTACCACTCCTCCCATTGACCTTGTTTTGTACTTTTAGCTTTCCTAGTTTGTTTAGGTTGAGGTGGGGTTATTTTGTCTTTCTCTGCGTTTTTCTGTTTCTTACTTTTCTTTGTTGATTCGGGAATCACGATTGGTGTTTCTTCTTTTTTAGGTTCAACGTCTACTTTTTTAGGTTCAACGTCTACTTTTTGTTGTTGTTGGTCCGACGCTGTTGGTGTATTTGACTGTAGCGGTGCTGGCGGTTGAGGTTTCATATCTAATAATCCTAGTGGTTTTTGTTTGTACTCGCCAAGACGAAATGTATAGCGTTGTAGAATTTGTTGGTACTGTTTGACTTTGTCGCGCGGTGATAAATCTTCCCGCTCTAAGATCTGTTGCATTTGGTTATCCAAGTCTCTTAAATTATCGTTAATTGTATCTGGTGGTACATATGTTTTTTGATTCATAGATTCCAATAGTCGTGGGTCAATCAAAACCATTTTCTTAGCCATCTTTTAGAAACCTAGAACACCTTTAAGAACACTTAGAACCGGTCCGAGTAACGCACCTATGAAACCACCGCGTTGAAGTATTTGCTTCCGCTTTTTTACGGATAGTTTCTTTTTGGTAAGTTCTCTTAGACTGGTTTTGTGTCGACGTAAACGAAGCTTCTGATGTTTTGTAAGTGGAACGTTCCCTTTTAATACATTGTGACAACACTCGCACAGTGTGTGAATGAGTTGGGGTGTGGCATTTTTCAAAATTGCCTTTATGGCAGGTGGCTTAGCCCGACATAAACACCTTAATAGTTCTCCCTGTCGTTTCGTCTTTTCAGACATTTATTTAGGTACGTAGACAACTTGTTTCTCGTAAGGAAATATATTACTCCGTAAGCGCAAGTGATCCGGTGTGTCTTGTCGAAGGTCGAGCAGTAAATAACCATGAGGGGTCGCGGTTGCATCTTTAAAACTTTCTTGTACATAAGAAACACGCCCAGGGTACATTTGTTTTGCCAAATTTGTAATCTGTGCTCCATCGCGAGGATTTTTAAAGAGCACTATGTAATGTGAATTTAAACTGATGGTTCTTTGTTCTTTGTTTTTTCCAAACAGGTTTTGTACAATGTATAAAACACTGATATCTCGGTGATGACTCCCTTTAGTAAACAATTTAGTAATCCGATCATCGGTTTCGGCCATTAAATCATCTATGACAACCAGACGACGTTTCTTATCTCCGACCCCCCACTGTTCCATATCAGGAAGACCTTCCACAAAATGAACACCTTTCATGGTCTCGTATATCGGTTGCCATTCGCCATAACACCAAATGATCTCTTCTGGTACAGGGTCCACCATATCAGATAGCTGTGTCAGTAATTTGTTTACAAATACTGTTTTACCGCTACCGGTTGGTCCGGCTATAAGCGCTGTGAAGGGATGTTTCCACCTTGGATCCATTGTGAGAACTGGTATGTTTTAAGCAGTGTGATTCTATTTTTTATATTTTGCTATCTCTCATAGAACCATGATCAATCAACGAAATATCGAGATAATCTGGCGCCGCCTACAGGACGCTCTGATTGGTTAATAATTTAACTGGGAAGTGATTTTGAAGAATGTCAATAAAATAATATATAACCCTAAACCTATTTTTTGTTTTTATCTATATGTCGTACTGTTGTCGATATCTTTAATTAGTGTAATACTTAAACCACGTGTGATAAAATCACACAAAATAATAATTTAATAACACGTGTTAACAACATGAGGAACCGCCATCTTGGTTCCGCCATCTTTAATTAAAGCACGTGCTCAAAGCACGTGTAATACCACAAAATAACCGCACGGTCAAAAGGTCACTAGGTCAAAAGGGCACTAGGTCACGGCCGAACGTGTAACAACACGACGAGACGCCATCTTGGATGACGTCACTTCCAGTAGGGGTCAGTAGGTCACTAGGTCACGGTCGGTCGTGTAACGACACGAGTAGACGCCATCTTGGATGACGTCACTTCCGGTAGGGGTCACTTCCGGTGACGGGGTCACTAGGTCACGGTCGGTCGTGTAACAACACGACAAGACGCCATCTTGGATGACGTCACTTCCGGTAGGGGTCACTTCCGGTGACGGGGTCAAAGGGCACTTCCGGATCAAAGGTCACGGGGTCACTTCCGGTTGTGGCGCGCGCCACAAATGATAATCGAAAACTACACACTATAATTAATCACATGTAATACTTAAACCACGTGATAAAATCACACAAAATAATAATTTAATAACACGTGTTAACAACACGACAAGACGCCATCTTGGTTCCGCCATCTTTAATTAAAGCACGTGCTCAAAGCACGTGTAATACCACAAAATAACCGCGCGGTCAAAAGGTCACTAGGTCAAAAGGGCACTAGGTCACGGCCGAACGTGTAACAACACGACGAGACGCCATCTTGGATGACGTCACTTCCAGTAGGGGTCACTAGGTCACGAGATCACTAGGTCACGGTCGGTCGTGTAACGACACGACAAGACGCCATCTTGGATGACGTCACTTCCGGTTGGGGTCACTTCCGGTGACGGGGTCAAAGGGCACTTCCGGGTCAAAGGTCAAAGGTCAACTGAGGCGCAGAGGCGCGCGCCTCAAATCCTACCTGAAAACTACGCACTATACTACTGAAGCTACTTATTATAAACCAGTGAAGTTGAATTTTATCATCGTACATAAGCTTAATCATTCTTCTTTAAAAATTCATCGAGTGGCATGAGTGTATTATTTCATCGAGTGGCTTGAGTGTATTATTTCTTAGTGAACAAGATCCTAGACTGACAACAAAAGACCCGGATTTGTACAACGATCTAGAGTAAACATTCTTTAAACTATGGGGAAATTCACTAATCTCAGCTGTGCGTTTAGGCAAGGTGGACGAGCGGCAGCGCGTTCGACTGGCGTACTGAAGGTCATGGGTTCGAATCCTTTTAAAGCTTTGCGCAGATGCCCTATGCCTAAATCCTCACACTAGTACCCCCAATCCCCCCCCCCCCCCCCCGCTTCCAGATTCAAGGACATATTATAACGCCTTGTGAGCCATAAGGGCGAAGCCAACAGCCCTCGATATGAAAATAACGTTAAATACAAATTAATACAAGTTACAAAATTTTTACTTGAACAATACTACTGAATAACAAAGGCATTAGTTTAGGCCCTACTAAAATAATATATAATAGGCCTATATAATTATTATATTATATTTAGAACAAGTAAAAAAAAAAGGGAAATATGAGGGAGATTAAAAGGAGAGAGAGAAAAGAAAAAAAAAGGGAGAAAACTGGGAGAAATAGAGACTGGGAATAAAGGAGAAAGATAGAAAACAAGAAGAGAGAGAGGGAGAGAGAGAAGTGGAACAAAAAGGAATTTGGGTGAAAGCGCTTGGAAGTAGGGAGAAAAAGGGGCGAGATAAAATGGAAATATTGGTA
>OX421509.1:9553919-9563919 GCA_949126835.1 Anisus vortex
ATTGTCTTATACTGCTACCTCTCTCACTCATTCTCTCTTTCTACTCCCTTCCTCTCTCTCTCTCTGTCATCTCAATATTTCTTTACACACATATTACATGGCTTTCCACAGGAACTATGAAAAAAGAAGGGGGGGGGGGAGGGGTCATGTGTATATTTTTATTATATTCGTGGGGTGGGGTTTGGGAGAAGAAGTGCGCTTGGCCTTGCTTGTCCGACTCCCTACCTCTGCCCCCCCCCCCCTCCGGTAATTTATATCCTCCCCCTGGTCGCTCCGACCCATCCCACCCCCACCACTCCCCATCCTTGCTCGCGCATTCCAATGACAGAAAAGTATTCCGTCGTCCCTCGTGCACTACGGCTCATCTTGTCGTGGAGCAGATGTAGAGAGGAGAACGGGGGGGAGGGGGAAGGTGTAAACTCTACAAGCCTTCCCATGAGTAAGACAAGCACAGAGAGAGAGAGAGAGAGAGAGAGAGAGAGAGAGAATGGGTTCGGTAGAAAGAGAGAGAGAGAGAGGGGAGAGTGAAAGAGAGGAGGTAACTATGTAGAAAAAGAGAGGTAGAGAGAGAGGATAAAAATAAAGAACGTGAGAGATTGAGAGAAAGAAGTAGAAAGATAAAAAAGAGAGAGCTCGGAAGACCGATTTAGAGAAAGAAACAGAAAGATAATGAGAAAGTGGCGAAAAGAGTAAAATGATGGAGAGAGAATGGGATAGAAAGATAGAAATAACGAGAAATACGGAGAACGAGAAAGAGAATCAGAAAGAAATGAAGAGAGGGCATGAAAGAGGAAGTGATTGTAAAAGAAAGAAAGATATTTAAAAAGAATGATAGAAAGAGAGTAAGAGAGAGAGAAAACTGTAGAGAGAGAGAGAGAAAAACAGACAAATAAAAGATAAAGAGAGTATAGAGAGTATAGAACGAGAGAGAGATAGAAAGATAGAAAGAGTGTGTGGATGTGTTTTATTTTGGTGTGACAAGAATCATATTCATTTATCGACTTACCTTCCAAGCAGACGTAACGTAACCTCCGTCCCACAGTTTATCTTCCCAATGAGAAATGGCAACATTATTATAAGGAGAAACAACAGGGGCGATCACTCTTAGCCTGGTCAATTTGCGAACTGGGTTATCGGAACTGATCCCTCTTTATCTGTAAAACCTTTGAATGCGACAACAAGAACAAGATACTTTTTTTTGTAGTCAGCGCGAACACACCGGGCGATATAGCCCATTGGATGCACCGAATGGGGAAAAACACAGCAACAATTAAAATCCATCGGACACGCGCGCGAAATGCACACACGCACACACAAACAAACAATAAACGCGCGTTGACACACCGCCTGCGAGAAAATGAAACCATATGCTGCTGGAGAGAGAGAGAGAGAGAGAGTAATATGTGAGAGAAAGAAGAGCGCTGAAGAAATTTAAAAACAAGAGGGCGGCGGATGGAGAGACAGAGAGAGAGAGAAAAGAGAGGGCGAGCGCGCACCACCCCCCCCACACACACACATGCAGCACGCTAAAACACACGCGCGGGTTGGGGCGGGGTCAAACGGCTGCAGGTCACGAGGTCAGTCTCCATGCTGCAGCACGTGACGCAAGATTGTGAGATTTTCATTGGCTGTGAGAAAATACGAGGTCGACAATAGTGGGAACTGGGTCAATATGATCCAGCTTTTGTCTCTCTCCATCTCTCTTTCTCTCTCTCTAGCTTTCGCTTTCTTCCTCTGCATCCATATCTCCGTCTATGCTCCCATTTTTTATGTCTGTCTGTCTCTCTCTCTCACTCTCTGTCTTTCTTCCTCTTTCTCTATCTCTCGCTCTCTGTTTACACTTTATTTGTCTGACTGTCTGTCTGTCTCTCTCTCACTCTCTTTCTCAATCATAGGCCTACTCTTTTACTATCACATTTATTCCATCTATCCCTCTTTCTTTCTCTCGGTCTCTATCTCTTTTTCTATCTTTCTTTCTCTATCTCCATCTCTCTCTCTCTGCCCCCTATCTTTCACTCTCACTCTCTCTTTCTCTATGTCTCTCACTGATTCATACTTTCTCACTGTCGACAATTTTTATCTCTCTTTCTTTCATTATCGTACTCCTTCTCCCTCTCTCTCTCTCTCTCTCATTGTTGCACTCTGTTTTAGTTATCATTCCTTTAGACGAGGCTAAAGGAGAAATAAAGGATTATTACTAGTAGTGGATTAACGGAGAGGCTGAGCGGCCTTTGACCAAATAAATATACACACGTTCACTCTACACCAAAATAACACATTTATCAGACAACTCTACGTGAACTAGCTAGACAATCTCCAAAAACACTACAGAAACTAGTATAACATGCCATACACGCGACAACAGATTAAACAAAAATATGAAAAATAACAAAGATTTAAAATGATTTCCGTCATGTTGCGTAGTACAATGAAAAGGTCTGAAGCAAGGAATACTTCTTTCCTTCCTGACACAATCATTCAAATCACTCATATTTTGTTTAAAAATTATTTAAATTAAAAAAAGGAACAGGCACCAACAGATAGTGAAACATAGTTTAGTGTGTCACTAAGGGCCATAACCCAAACATTGAGTTTCCGGGACTGGAGCAAACAAGTATAGAAAAAGTGCAAAAAGTGACGGAGATTAGAGAAAAATGGGCTAAAAAGATAAGGGAGACATGGAGAGATACGGCAGTGAATAAAGAGAGAGAGAGAGAGAGACAGAGAGAGAGAAAAGTAAGACGGAAGCATAAAGAAGATCTTTTTTTTTAACAAGCGAAATTCAATGATAGATGACAGTTTGACGTAAGTATGGAAATTGACACCTTGGGTATCTGGGGCAAGGCTTGAAATTAGCTCCAGTAGACCTACAATATATTTTTATTTACTTTATAAGTACAAACATTTTAACAGGGGACCATAAGGTCCACCGGTGACCCACCCAGTGCCTTTACAAACTTATGTGGCGCCCCAGGGCAAAAGTTGCAGCGCCGCCCCCTTGCATACTGCAACTGCTTGTTTAGTGCTATATTTGCTATATTTAGACTACATTTGCCGCCCCCCGGGAAGTGTCGCCCCCGGGCATATGCCCCACTCTGCCCCCCCCCTCATGTGAGGGCACTGCGACCCACCATGATTAATGGGTCACATCTTGTGCAAAAACGTACAATTATATTTTTTTTTTTAAAATTATTTTATTGTACCCCACTGTCCCTTCGTTGGAACACAAGGGAATTAATTGTGATTGCTAGTGTGTTTATTTTAAATCATTATAGTTACTGCCCTTATGCCCCCCCCCCTTCCCCCAGCCAGAAAATAATGTGTGCATCTGAGGGTTAAGAAAGTGTCAGTTTCGTACATATTCAATCTATGGAGCTTGGGAATTCCGCCCCCTCTTTCCCCAATCGGAATTTTCCGATTCAGATGATTGCTTTTTTTTTTTTGTAAAATGATATTAAAAAACGGATTTTCCCATTAAATGGGAAAGTGTTAAAAGATTAGATTTTATTGCATTGTAGAATTCAGACCTTTTTTTTTTAATCGTGAAATGCCCAAATGTTATTTTTTGTTTTGTAGATCAATAACAATAAAAATAATAAATAATTCAATATTTTTTAAAATCTTATTAATTGAAAAATAATAATTAACTTTCAAGTCGTTTATGTATGGCCACAGTATGGCTAACGCAATAATGTGCCACACGATCCAATTGTATGTGAACACCGAGGTCTCGGACGCGCAGCAGAGGCTGTCTCCCCATGCTTTAAGCTCATCGGTGTGATCTTAATGTAAACGTATCGGTGGTTTCTACCCTTTGCCAGCGATAAGGCCATATGGTACAGAAGTGGACCAATTTTGTCGACTTTCACTTTTGTTCAATTTGTATAGGTCAGAGTTAAATTAAACCGATGATGTGTCAATATGGCAAGCGTCTTTTTGTTCGTTTGTTCTTCGCGAGTGGCATTCGGGCATGGAATGGGTTGCCTGAACAAACCAGGAAAACCAGTAACTTAACATCATTTAAAACATTAATAAAGACGCAAGACTAGCCTCGGACCACGGATGAGCGTAGGACGCAATAGTCTTCTTTATGGAAGGAGAGTCTGTAATATATAAGATAAGATAATGGCGGAGAAAGTAATTCCGTCGAACCGAATCGGTCCGGTGAAGCTGTGTTCACTAGTTTCTGTGGCCACGGCTTACTAGGTGGATTGTGTCGCCACTCGCCACCCACAACACCCAGCCGACTGTACTTTGCTCAAAGTAATGTCAGGTATTCATTACAGCTGGGTAGACTCAGGGTCACCCTCCAGAACCAGCAACAAATTCAAATGGTATTAGCAAAAACTCCACTTTCCACAAAAGAGGTTGATAAGAATGCAATGCAAAATTGTTGCCAAAACTCACAGACCTAGACTGATTGATTTTCTACCAAAGAATCGCATTTTCTTGTCAAAAACTCGTGCACCGAATCCAAGTCTCATACATTATATTTAAACTGTCATCTTTTGCTAACCAACGCTAATCTTTACTTTCAGCGTTTAGTTCAACTTACACATGTGAACAGATTTTATCGCACGTGAAAGCTGTTTTAAGCATACAAAGAGGTTATCTACACTTGACCGCTCATTAATTGATACAGACTAATTACATTTAAAATAGTTTTTGTGCTCATTTCTTTAATTAAACATAAATATAATTAATTCTAAAACAAATTTATTTGTAGAAATTTAGAAATATAAGAGATTTATTTAATAGCTTTATATTATGTAATTTCTGTAATTATTAATGTTTAAAATATAAACTCCTTAAATGGACAACAATTAATGCAGGAAATATTTATTTACAACTGTTTACAGTTTACGTAAACAATTTTAATCCTTCTTCTTCACATTATTGTGGAAACCCCGTTGGGACCGAGGAAAACGTCCACAATTTAACTACATATACAATTTTAAAACATCCTCTAATAATTAAATCTTTGTTATGAGCTATGTATACCATAATGTTGAATTTATATAAAGAAATAATAGTTAGTCAGTAATATTTGTTATAATATTAAAAAACAGACCATGTTTTGCATCACTATTCAATCAAATGTGGAAACATTTTTTTTAATTAAAGGGAGATAATATGCCCGTTTTATTTGAACTAATATTTCTAATGTTTCTTTTTCTCTTTTTTTTAAAAACAAAAATGGCTTAAAATGTATAAATTTGAAATGATCGAACTGTAAAAAGTATTTTAAAATTATATAAATATTATATGACTAAAAATGTATAAGTATATTTTCAAACATTACATTAACTACCCAGTTTGTATGATTAGTAAATATCTATTCCACTCAACGATAGTTCTGTTCGTGTTCAGTAGATAAAATAACTAGAAAAGTCACATCAGTTAACTGAGGAGATCATTTATATATTTAGAAGACAGGGATCGGTCCGTGGTAGGAATAAAACCCGTGACGGCTGACAGTCCGGTGAACCAACCACAGGACCAGGCGGCCGCACACCATATTGTCTAATACTGACCGCTACTTCTTCGAAAAGTCCATGCGATTCCTATTTTCTTATTAGTATAATAATATGTATGTCTACTGTTGGCGGATATCACAACACTTGCGTTTACATCCCAATTCATCCCAAAAACTAATCGATTCAAATAGTTGAGGTGTCTAAAATATATCAAGTACGTTTGTATCACCCACTTACCCTTCTCCGCCTCGCAATCGTGCCGGGAACATCAGCTCCCCTCTAAAGCTTCTCGCCACCCAATGGGGGGCGATAACGCCCCAGTTGAGAACCTA
Source organism: Anisus vortex (assembly GCA_949126835.1). NCBI lineage: Eukaryota > Metazoa > Mollusca > Gastropoda > Planorbidae > Anisus > Anisus vortex. The sequence continues at coordinate 9,559,729 of OX421509.1, forward strand.
TCGAGTCTAGCACAAGGATCGGCAACCTTTTTATAATGCTGTGCCAAAGTATGATTTCTAATTCATTCAGCGTGCAAACGGCCCGAAAAATTCATTCTGATGTGTAATTCAATTTATCTTATACATTATAGACGCTCCTTCTGTAAAGAAAATTATTGCGTCCTACGCTCATCTCTGCTCCGAGTCTAGTCTTGTCATCATCATCATCATCAATCCCAAGGCCGTTGTGGTCGTTGGGGGAATCGAATGGACACTTCAGCAGTCAACTTTCTCCACTTTTGCCTATCTTGAGCGGTTGTCAATAGTTGAGTCAACTGCAGCCCTGTCCACCACTTCACATTGTCGAACCAGCATCTCCGCTGACGGCCTCTCCGACGTCCATCTTCCAGAGTGCCCTGAAGAGTGTTTTTTGACAGGCTATTGTGTCGCAACACATGACCGAACCATGTCAGTTTGTGCCGTAACACATGACCGAACCATGTCAGTTTGTGCCGTAACACATGACCGAACCATGTCAGTTTGTGCCGTAACACATGACCGAACCATGTCAGTTTGTGCCGTAACACATGACCGAACCATGTCAGTTTGTGCCGCAACACATGACCGAACCATGTCAGTTTGCGCCGTTTTATTGTAGCCATATTGTTTTCTTGAAAGCCTGCAATTGGAAATATTCTGTCCCACACATACGCATTTGTCCTGTGTTCTACGTAGGAGATTCGAAGTATTTTTCTCATGCATTTATTTTCGAAAGCCTGCAACTTGCCTTCAGTTGCTGATAGCAGAGTCCAGGTCTCATATCCATACAGAACTATAGTTCTGACAAGGGCTCTGTAAAGTCTAATCTTTGTTGGGAGACCAATGCTTTTACTGGTCCAGATTCTGTTTATGCGAGCCATTGCCGCCATTGCAGTCCCAGTCTTGTTATAGAAAACACTTAAATTTTGAAATAGGCTACCTATTTTTTTGGACTGGGTGTCTTCCGCGTGCCATTGAACATCGCTTTGTGTGCCAATTATGGCACGCGCTACGTAGGTTGCCGACCTCTGTTGTCCAGAAGGCTGTTTTGTTGTTTTATTGTTTGCCACTCATGTGGAACGGTGGCCTAGCGGCAGTGCGTTCGTCTGGCGTACCAAAGGTCCTGGGTTCAAATCTAGGATTTTTTTTCCCGGGATCTGGAGGTGTGTCCCTGAGTCTACCCATCTCTGATGGGTACCTCACGTTATTTGGGGGTAAAGCAAAGGCGGCTGTGCATAGTGATGGCCACACAATCCCCCTAGTAAGCCGTGGCCACAGAAACTGGTGAACGCTGCTTCACCGGCCCTATGGATCAATTTGGTTTGACGGGATACTTTACATACATTCTACTCGCCATCACCACGCGTGATTGATTAATTTTAAAAAGAAAATTGAAATAAAAAAGGGTGAGGCAAGGCTAGGTGACTCACGCGTAAATCGACACTCAAGCGCTGTAATCTTTGCAGACGACCGCTCTCTCTCTCTCTCCCTCCCTACCCTGCCTCTCGCACTCTCCCTTCTCATAGACTAAGCCAAGGTCTTCCTGACCAGAGAGTACTACAAACAGTTGGGAGAGAAGAAAAAAACAACAACTACAATGCCTCATGCCAAGCAAAGGCAGAAGCAAGGTCAAGTTATAATAGGGCAGCAGACGCGCTTTTTTAACACAGATAGCTGCATGCCGGGTACTCCTTTCTCCACACGATCTCACTAGTGCCCCTCCCCCATATCAACCACGCCCTCAAACACAAACACATTATTCGCACACACAGACACAAAAGAACAACAGTGCAACTCACGTTGCTTATACAAGGAACACACACACAAACACACAAAGCTTAACCCTGCGGAAGTTTTTAGAGCAGTTGGCGGGAAAATTAAACTGATGTGTTTGCTGGTAACCGTAGGCTACTACTCCTGGTGCCGACGGATGCAACGACGCTAAACTGTATAGGGTCTAAATTTTACATTACAAATTTAATTTATTGTACATATTTATATAACATAGGCTATGCGTTATTGTAGGATTTACAGGATAGCCTAGATTTTAAATTTGTTAATGTATGGTAGGCCTATAGTCAAACGTCGGAGCCTCGGTTTTCGTGGATTATCGGTCCGAAAAGAATCGAGGGCAGTCCATACCTGACCTAGACTTCCTAGACTGATGCAATTATATTCACATGGCTGTTAAGCCAATTAATTCGTCATTGACTCTCACAACATACATACAAAAAAACAAAATAACATTTATAGTGTTTATTACTTAAATAAAACAACAACAAATAGAATAGGGATCGGCAACCTAACTCACGCGTACCAAACTTGGCACGCAGAGCGATTTTCAGTGGCACGCGAAAGGCCTCCAAGGTGTGCTTTTATTGATAAAAACAAAAACAACAACATTTTCCGGTTGCGAATGAAGAAAACTATCTATTGAAGTCGATGTTTCTGAATGACAGAGCGACACATTTCAGTGAGTTGAACTAGCATTTACAAGGACCATTCGAATGGCTTTGCATATTTGCGATTTGAAAATGCAGCAAGTAATTTTTTTTTTAATTTAAAAACATCCAAAGGTGTACATTTGCGGAAATAAAACTTGAATGAAGCTGCTTAGGAAAGCCATCTCCTATTCTCAACTGTTAGGCATTCGCTCTTTTACTTTCAGCTTTTTGGTTACTTTTAAGAACAGCTTTTAAAGCACATGAAAGCTGTTTTTACTCCCTTTCTATTAGCTCGTACCGTCTGTTTGTCTGTCTGCTTGATAGCAAAACTTTGCATCGATTTTTCGACCAATTCCCGTCGTCCAATCGAGCCAAAACTTGGCCAGTAGACTTGTCCCGACTAACAATACATTCTATCAAAATTTCAGCATCGTAGCCTTTGGAATAGTCACGAAAACCTTCCACCAATTTGCGAAACGAAGAACATATTATACGAAAAAAGATGGCTGCCTTTGACGGAAGTAACTAAAGTTTTCGGATATGTTCGTTTTTACGAAAAAATATGAATGAAAACGTCACAATGTGTTTGTGACACAATGTAGCCGAAACAAAGCGAGTAATCTTGTTATGGTTTTTGCGAGCCAAAGCTATAAACAAAAACGGTTGCGTAAAAGCGAAGCCACCATCTTGGCTTCATACTTTAAAAAAAGAATGCGCAATCGTTATAATTAGATATGTAGGCTATTTGCCGACATTAGCGATTCAAAATTTTAGTTTTGTAAAGAAGTGGAAATGGTAAGCTTAGTTTACAAAGAAAGGGAGTATTATAAAAACTGTGTTTTTATGGTTTTCTTGTTAAGCATACAAAGAGGTCACTTAACTACACTTAATCGCTCATTAATTTATACAGACTAATTACATTTTGTAATTAAAGGGAGGTAATTTGCCCGTTTTATTTCAACTAATATTTCTAATGTTTTTTTCTTTTATAAAAAAATAAATGTACTTACAATAAATAATTTTGAAATGATGAAACTGCAAAACATATTTGAAAATTATATTAATATTATATGACTAAAGAATTTATATGTATATTTTTAAAAGATACATTAACTACACAGTTTGTATGATTACTACGAATCTATTCCGCTTAATGATGCTATTGAAAACGATTAATTGTATTAGTATAAATTATAAAGCAAACACTATAAATGGCATCGCAGCTAACTAAGATCAAAATATAATTAATATTTTCAGGTGTTAGATCCTAAGCTTGACTAAATAAAGATAGTGTAAAGACAATAATTAACATCTATGTTATAGTAATATAGTTTAATAATAAAATATTGTTTTTGAAATAAATGCAAATAAAAAGAATGAAAATCACAAATACGTTAGTTATGTATTAAATATAAATTGTCTCCTATGCTTTTTGCCCTGGTCTTGCTACGGAGTTAAATAAATTGTCCTATAAAAATTATTTTTTAAAGTATAATAGAGCAGCTTGACTTTTAGGCTGTCGGCACGCTGAATGGTTTAGAAATCCTAGTTTGGCACACTGTTAGCAACAGGTTGCCGACCCCTGAATTTGAAGTTAATATAAAATAGACGGGGGGGGGGGGGGCACGGTAACCGTGATGACAGCGCGCTCGGCTGGCGTACGGAAAGTCCTGGGTTCGAATCCTGGTGAAGGCTAGGATTTTTTTCCCCCGATGACTCGAGTGTGTGT